>JAVJIX010000121.1:0-165000 GCA_036785185.1 Paratrypauchen microcephalus | reverse complement strand
CCAACAGGAGGTGAGAAAGACTGGTCTATCTGATAGAATTAAGTATATACAGTATCTTCTTTATCTCTATAGAAAATATTGTTTTTTTTCTTCACCATAGCTCCCCCTCCTCTTCCTCCTAAAAACATTCCTTCTAGATGTCACTATGGATATCCGTCTGAATGTGTCGGTAAGATCATCCATCAGGTTCTTTTCAAGTTTGAGAGGTAATTTTCACAAGAGACCTTAAGCAAATTTCTTTTTTTCAGCTGATTTACCAAATGGAAGAGCAGCTCGTAGTTCTGCACCCATCTACCTGAATGTCATGTCCCCTGCATCCCACCGAGGTTCCCCTGCCCCTGACTTGGACGATGTATTTGGACCTGTTGACAACTCGTACACCAGAGAGGACACCATGTCTCCCAGATGGGTCACCTTCCCTGAGGACAGACCTCCACCTCCGGATGAACCTGCTCCACCTCCCCCTCCGGACTCACCTGCCCCAGGAACACCTCTGTCCACCCCATCTACGCCATGTCTTTCTCCCGGACCGCCACCAAACGAACCACCACCATCGCCTCCACCATTTTCACCAGGATCTCCCTTTACCCCCCTGGACTCACCCTCCTCCATCATGCTTGGGCCACCCCCTCCAGATGAACCTGCCCCACCTCTACCCCCTGACTTCTCACCCTGTCATTTACCACCTATCTGCCTTGATGAAGATGCCCTGGATGAGGAGGTGCTTCAGTTTGCAGAGTACAGTTCTTCACCTGCACCCACCAGTCCTGTGCCACCCCTCCCGGTGGAATGGAGGCACCGCACCGCAGTGACCTCTCCATTGGTCACGAGTGGGAAAGGCACTCCTGAGGGGTCATACTTGAGAGATGATTTCCCAGACATTGTGGGCTCACCACGAGAACTGACTCCCATTTTTAGGAGTACCCCACCTCCCCTTCCCCCCACCACCTACAGGTCCATCATGTCTTCCCCTGTGCCCCACTCTGGCAGCAGTGAGTACCACAGTATCTCTGGCATGTTTTCATTGTTATGAACAGAAGATGTATTATATGTACTGTATGTGGCAGTTATTCAGCTTATTCCGACCTGGCCATTTTTACATCTGACTGTTAGTGACCTGCACTTCCAATGCAATCTCAAAATGTAATAAGGCTCCAGTTATGTTAATGAAAAACTAGAGAAAAATCTTGAAGTTAAAATATTAGTAGGCTGATTTGTCAAGTCAATCAACAATGTACCCTTTCTTTTCAAAATCACATAACCAGAAAGATAATGGTGGCGTGGGAAGCTTCCTGGATAGGTGAATATACTTGCAGCCATCAGCAGTTAAAATATATATATTATATATATATAAGTTTCCTGAGATTTGTAGAAAAAAAGAGTAGATGTTTTTCTTTTTGTTGTCAACATTCAACTACACTGAACGAAAGCGAAAGACTTTGTTTTCCACTTAGATCCCTCATCTCCTGCTCTCTCAGTCACACCTCAGTCTCGGGGCAGTCCTGTCCCACCACCTCCTCCTCCTCGGCCGTCCTCTCGTCCTAAGCTGCCTCCAGGGAAACCCTTCTCAGATCTTGTATGTGATTAAAGCTGTGAACTGTTTTGTGTTGTGTGTTAAATGAACTGCATCATCAGGGTGTGTTGTTTTTCCAGAGCCATAGTCCTCCTGTCTCCAGTAGCCCTCCACCTTTCGCCCCTCTGGCCAGAGCAGAGAGTTCTTCCTCCATCTCCTCCATTACCTCACACAGTGCAGCATCCACCCCGACCCTAGGGATACACACAGGTACATATAGACTTCTGTAGTTTATGTTCAGACAGCTGTCATCATCTTTTGGCTTTCACCTGTTTTTTTTTTAATCTTTACCACTAACACACCTTCACCACTCCTTCCTGTCCATTCATCTTTTTTTCTCCTCATGTCTCCTGCTTAGAGGCATCTCAGCCTCTGGTGTGGTTTGACCATGGCAGGTTCCTTTTAGCTTTTGAAGGTGAGCTGAGTTAGATACTGCACTTGTGTATGGCTGCCGGTGCATGACTTTGGAGTAATTGCTTTCCACGCCCTCTGCACTTAAAGTAGTTAAGTTTAGAATAACATAAATTATAAAATGTGAGAAATATAGATGTAGTGCTTTTAGCCAGACATGGTGCATGTGTATTACATGTGTTTAAATGTTTGTACTGGTGTGTGTGCCTTAGGGTGCTCCAGAGGACCCAGTCCACTAACCATGGGGCCACAGGACACTCTACCAGTGGCAGCTGCCTTCACAGAAACAATCAATGCCTACTTTAAAGGCGCTGACCCCAGCAAGTAAGGCCACTCTTTGAAACACCTCAAAAGAAAATAATAACTTTTTGTTACTTTCATTTGAGTATTTCATTCATATTTGTTGTTAATATATATCTTCTGTGTGTGTTAGATGTGTTGTGAAGATCACGGGGGAGATGGTTCTGTCATTTCCTGCGGGTATAACCCGGCATTTTGCAAGTCACCCAACTCAACCCACCCTCACTTTTAATATTATCAACTATAATCGATTAGAACAAGTCCTACCTAATCCACAACTGCTGTGCTGGTAAGAAAATAGTAAACACTTATAACAACCATGACATTAGCTTTGACATTAAGATCAATAATGCTTTATCCTTTAGTGAATCCTTAACACAGAGCACAAATGTTAAGGAGTTCTCGGTTAATATGCCAAACTTGATGAGCCATCTCAAGAAGATTGCTGAGCAGAAACCGCAGGCAACATACTACAATGTGGATATGATAAAATATCAAGTATGTCTATGGAAATGTTTCATGTCCTAATCTATAAAAAAAAAAAACAAATACAGTAACTATTCTCCATGCTCATCAGGTCTCAGCCGAGGGCATCCAGTCGACTCCACTGAACTTGGCTGTGAGCTGGAGAGGTGATGCCAACTCCACCGACCTCAGAATAGACTACAAATACAACACTGGGGCTATGGCTGCTCCTGCTCCATTACACAACATAATTTTTGTGGTCCCAGTGGATGGAGGCATTGCCAAACTCCAGACCATGATCCCACCTGCCACATGGTGAGTGCTGTACAGGCCTAAATAAGATTCTCCTTATATGCCGTACAAATTAAAACCTGATTTCTGAAATGTAAAATTATTTTCTTTTCAGGACTCCAGAGCCACAGACCATACAGTGGAAGATCCCTAGTCTTTCTCATAGATCTGAAAATGGAGGTAGCCATATTGCAGTTAAAAGACTGTAAACAAACTGTAAATCTGCACACTTTTGTATAAAACAAGTGATTCTGCTTTTTTGTAGGAGTTGGGGCTTTGCTAGGACGTTTCCAGATGACTGAGGGTCCATGTAAGCCCTCACAGCTCTCTGTTCAGTTCAGCTCTGAGGGAAGCACTCTTTCTGGTTGTGACATCCAGCTGGTGGGGACTGGATACCGGCTATCACTGGTCAAAAAGAGATTTGCAGCAGGTTAGCTTAGAATTGTGCTACCATTATTGATATTGCCGATATTGTGCCGCCATTATTGAAATCTTGATTAAACACTATTATCATATAGAAAAAATCCACACCACATGCATTCCAGAATGAAATGTTCTTGAGTTATTTTTCAGTTAAATCTTTAAAAAATCTGTCTTGGGCTCATATTGTCATTTCATCTATGTATCAGGCTAATGTACAATTATTTAAAGCATAAAGGTAGAGATGTCTGATCCATCCTGTAGCTTTTCACCTTATCACTGTGCTGTATGTACTATGGTACGGATAGTACTCAAACATCACATGTTTTAACACAATCACATGCATAACATTTAGCAGTCATAACAAGTGTTCTGTTTAGATGCGTTGGTTCTTGTTCAGTGGTTTACTTTTAGTTTAGCTTTATTTTCTAGCTGTTGGACAGTGTGTAGCTTTATAAGAATACTTGTTTATTGATTATGCTTCTTGCTTTATGTCTTTGCAGGAAAATATTTGGCAGATAAATAACAGAACAGATCATGGACGGAACACTGGCTTTTGACTGTGAACCCTTGAACTTTATCTCAACACATTTTAATGTACATCTTTAGCAGCTGTTTAATGTGCTATTTTAACACAATAACACAAAACTACTTCAATAGACTGGCTACTGCTGAGATTATGCAAGTAAAAACAGATGATTAGTTTTGTGCACTTGGTACACTTGGAGTCAAATGTAAGTACATCCACCTATTTTTTAGGTTTTGTGGATTTGTGGATTCATGCAGTGATCCAGCCTTATTCCTGAGTTTGTTTTGTCTAACCTGTTGTCTTTGCACTGTAAAAAACAATGTGAATCCTAAATAGATTATAATAAAGTATGAAACAATCTTAAACAAGGTGGAAACTGATAGAAAACATTAGATATTTGTAGCATAAGGTTAATTTGCTGTTGTTTATTTACACTGCCATCTATAGCCAGATGTTTTGGCTCTTTGTTCCAGCAGTTGTGCTCCCCTCAAATGTGAAGGGATTCATAAAGATGCTGTCATAGTCTATACTAAGGGAGTGTTTTTATCCATAGTCAGAAATTACCAATATGGGATTGTGCAATGATGCGTGATGATGACTCTGTGTGTTTTGTTAATATAATATGACAGAAGTGCTTAAAGTTGGACTGTTGTATTAATCTGAAATGGCCTTAAATGTTTGCTGTGCCATAAAGTCGTGGAGGGATGGAGCTTTAAGATACATGTAAAAGAAAGACAGCTGACACATTTTAGAGTTGCCTTTGACACTTCTGACTGCAAAATGGTTGAGAGGCATACAGATAAAATACTATTCATAATTTATTTTTCTTCTTTTTCCACCATGTTCAGTAATCTTGTTTTCTGATAGCAATATAAAACCTTGTAAAAAATGTATATAAAATGTCTCTTGGAGGACATATGGGTCTATTTTGTTGTTGTTGTTTTTTATCGCTGTCAGGTCTTTATTTAACTCTCCGCCATATTTTGTTGGGAATGTTTGTTTGTCCAAATGTGTGGCCATTGATTGACTCCCAAACAGCGGTGCATGAAATTTGCAAATACACAATGCAATTTTCCCACAAAATAAATGTCTACTATCAAGTAATGCTACTTTTGTTATTGTCCTTAACTTACAGTAATGTTTTGGCATTAATGTCACATTCTCACAGTCTCACAATTGGACTCAAACATATGTGACATTATCCTAACAATAGGCAACAATTGATGTGTAGCTTCTGTTAAGAATATTTAAATTCGGATATATATATATATATATATATATATATATACATTTTTTTTTCAGCCAAGCACATACATGATTTTTATTTGCCTTATTAGTAAAGGTGTCAACATTTGAGGGCTGGTGCATTTTTTAAATAACTTAGTTATATTATGTAAAGTGACCACATAATATGCAATCATTTCATGTAAATTTCCCATCCAAAGATTTGAAGTATAGTTATATATTTAAAAGTCATTGTAATGTAATACTTGTTTCCCTTGATAATAAAGAAATATAAAATGTTGCCTCTTGCCTTCTCCAATGTCAATGTATTTATTATTTTAAATAATATTATATTATAAATTATTATATATTATTTTTCGACTCTGGCACAACTTTTTGGTTTGTTTTGATCATAACTTCAAGTCTGACGAGCACGCAAACCACGTAAAGCATGAACCCGCCCACTGGAACGGTTGCCATGACGACATAACGCTCAGCTTTCACTACATTTCGTTTAATCGCGAACCAGCAAAATAAAAGGTATATTATTTTACTCTTATCAAACATTATTTTACTCTTTTCAAACGTCTGGCGTATCCAGATTTAGCTTTATTAAAAAAAAAAAAAAAAAGTGTAAAGTGTAACGTAAGCTAGCGTTAACTGTTAAGCTAGTCTGTTTGGTTCTGATTTAGTTTTATTTAACAGTTGCCTTTTCTATGTCATTTGTTTGTAGTATGGTTGATGGTGTTTTTAAGTTTACTTATATAGAGATTACATTGCCATTTATAGCTTGTCATGTCGGACCTGCTCAAAGACAGAGCTCTGAAGAAAGACAAGAAGATGGGAAGATTATCTTCAGACGCAGGGCACAAACCTAAAGATGGCAGACCTAAGGAGTAAGTAAAGATAAGCTGTAAAGTAATGGACTGCATGGTGTAGCCACATGTGCACAAAGACATCTGTGTACAACGTCTATTTATGCATTTTCAATAACAGTAGATTGCTGATTTGTATAAAATTGATATTTTTTGTTAACTTAATGATTCTCTGGGAACCCATCCGTAGCTCCATAAGCACTGTCTCAAATGTGGAGGACCCCTTACACCATGATGACACACGACTGCCTACTGAAAACACTTATCAACTAGGTCAGCTGTATTTAAAATATCTGTCCTTTTTTAACCTATTATTATCTGTTGTTACCCATATTCATCTGTGTATTCTTTTTATACTGTAGGACCTCATAAACGTCACTCTGTACCTGTTATCACTGAAATATTGAGGGATGTACTCACTTGTTATCTCCAGCATGAAACCTATGAAGCAGAGTGGTCTCGACAAATGACAAAAACATTATGTGAGGTAAGTAAAATAAATTACTGGTAGATTTGCTAAAATTAAGTTAGCTTGTAGCTGTACGTTGTCTGATTATTGCCAAATGTTCTCACAGGTGATCAGAGCACGCGTGAAGGAGCTAATGATCCCGCGATATAAGACTGTTGTTGTAGTTAATATAGGACAATTAAGTGAACAGGGCATGCAGGTCAGTAGCCGTTGCCTCTGGGATGCAACCAACGACACTTTTGCCACCTATTCATTCAAAAATAGCTCTTTGTTTGGTTTGGCAATTGTGTATGTTGTATATTTTGAGTAAGTGTGACATGTTTGTTTTACAAAATGTACAAAGAACTCACAAACTACATGTCATTTTATGTTTTTACTAACTAAAGATATAAAATTACATTTAACAAAGAAATTGGTGATCCTTAAAGCTCACTGGGATGTGTTCCATCAGCAGAGTAAAGTTAGGTCACTCTTTTGACAGCCTACATCGCAGCACTCTGTTAGTAATGCCTGGTGTAGGTCCCTCCATTGGCGATTTATGGACTTCAAAACTTCTGTGCTTAAAGGATTCGCCACTGTGGTCTCTGCAATGACATGGTGGTGGAACTTTTAACTTGTAAAAGTTGTGGTTAAGGGTTAAAGGTGCACTATGTAACATTTCTTCCATGGAGATTTTAGTGCCTGTAATCTTCAACTGCATGTCACTTATATATGACCATGCCAAGTTACAGGCCTGATCTGTGGAGGGGTGAGCAGAACACTGTAAGAATGCATGTAGATATTTTTGAGCAATAAAAGAAATTGTAATTGAACTGGAGGTCGATAACTTTAATGCCATTCTGTTGAACATTTCAGACAACAAGCAGGTGGTGGACACCTCACCAAAAAAGTCACATAGTGCACCTTTAAATTCAATGTTAAGAGCAGAAATATAATTATAGAAATAATGTTACCTCTGAGCAGTGCCCCCTCCTCTGTCATCTGTCTCTTCCACCTGGAGCCTCCACATGTGAAAACCAACGCCCTCACAAATGCTCGACCGCACAACCGCAGAGTGTTGGCATTATTTTGGCTCTCAACCTGTGCCACACATAGTAAGCACAGCAGAACCACCACAACTGCACGTCTCATTGAAATTAAAAAGGCTGTCTTTAAAACTTGAGATGAATGTGTTGTTTACTGAACTGCTTTGCCCAACCTTTTCTTTTATATACCTGCAAAGGATGTACTTCTGGTAAGACAACCGGAAATATGATGGTATCTTGGATAATTGTCATTTGCTTTCAGAAATGGAAATGATTCTGCCCATTTGGCACATGTGTTGGAATCAGAAGATCCACTGATGGACCTAAATGACCTAAGAAAATTTTACCTTCTCAATGCTGGGCATATGTTTTTTATTGTCAGGGATAAGGAAAGTGTTTGCGTAAGGATTACTGTAAATGTGTTTTCCACAAAAACTGGTCCTCTGCATGGCAACATGGTACATTGTGGCCACTATCACACAAATAAATCAGTGATTACCTGTTCATGTGGGTGTTTTCAAATACTCATTACCAGCACTTTTCTAAATATTAAAAGGACATTGAACTCTCTCAAGATGAAAATAAATGGCAAAGAATAATTGTAACAATATGTGAATAAGCAACAAACCCTGTTAATTTGGCAAATATAAATAAATGTTTTTATTCATTTATTGTGATTTATTTTGTTTCATATAATTGTATTATTTTGATTTTGCGTCGCGCAGGGGGCGGGACTGAACATCCGGGTCTTTGGCTGACCCCTTACGTGAACCCGTCGGATTGCAAACATGGCGGAGGTAAGAAAGTGAAATAAATAATTGCAAAAATACATATATAAGACAACATATATTACATCTGCTTAGTTGCAATGCTTTTGATTGTAATTGTAACAAATCTAGTCGTATATGCGCTATTTCCAATGCTATAAAATAATATTTTGAAACAACTGTTTATTAAACTTCGGGGCTGGCTAATATAGCTCCGCTAGCCAATGCTTCTGCGGCATTAACGATGTTTCCCCTCGCCTGCTTGAACAACTGCAAAGCCTCGACACAGATCTCGTAATTTGGGTGTTATGTGTTCCTCTTAACACAGGGGTGTGGTTATTGCATTTATTTTGGATAGCGCAGATTGTTATTACATGCGTGTCCAAAATGAGCTAACGTTGCTGTAGGAGCGAGGTCTTCAAACTTGTCATCTTATGTTACTTAGTTGAACATAAAACTTTGTTAATGCACACGCAGGGGTTTATCTGGCATCATCGGCAAAGACGGTCTTAAAGGAGGACCAGAGTTGCTTGAAGGATGATCCCAGAGTCTTTGTTTCGTTTTTAGTATATGGTTTAGTCCATGCTTTAGGTCAGGCGCGCTTTTTCTTAACCCGAGACGACGTCATGCTGTCTGCAGTCCACTATTGTTTACATTAATATATTTCCATTCTAATTTGTAACTGTAAATATAATTTTAATGTAATCTTTTTGTCTTTCAGTCCTCCTTTGGCAATTTGAGCCCAGGTAAATTATTATGTATTGTTGTGGTTATTGTACATTGACTTTTTGCCAGAGAGATTATAGTTGTTTTTAGAGATTTTAACTGAGGAATACATTTTTGAATTAGATTTTTCATTAGAATATATTGCTTACAACATGGTAGCTTTAGTAAAGAATGCATGGTTCCAAATTGCTGCTTTATCTCTTTCATTTATTAAATCACTTACAGGAGGTTCAGCAGGTTCTGATGACCATGATTTCGACCCATCAGCAGACATGCTTGTGCATGACTTTGATGATGAGAGAACCCTGGAGGAAGAGGAGTTGATGGAGGCAACTGATGAAGCTAATGCTAATGAGATAGATGACCTAGCACGGGTACAGTAAAGAAAATGTGAACATTACATGCTAACTCATATATAATATACATATTTCTATTTCTAGGTAGATATGTTTTAATACTACATATTTAGAATTTAGCCTACCTCTCTACCTTTCATTTCCAGAAGTACCTTCTCTTTGATCATAATGGTTACTCAACTATCTTCAAAGATCAAAAGATCAAAGATCAAAGTCGGCTTTATTGTCAATTCTGCCATATGTGTTCAACATACAGTGAATCGAAATTTCGTTTCTCTCTGGCCAGGTAGTGCAAAAAGACAGTGTACAAAATACAATATAAAGACAAAACACAACGAAAACTATCCAAGACAGAGATCTAAGGTTAAACTAAAGTCTAAAGATCTAAAATCCTTAAAGCAGTGCAACATAATAAATAAATACCTATATACAGATTTCCAAAGTGTGCAGTGTGCATCAAAAATGTGCAATGGAAGATACAGCAGTGAAATGGTAATGTGCAATAGAATGTGCATTGGAGTTAAGATAAAATAAATGTGCAACAGTAGTAATTCTAGTGCAATAACAGGAGTAAACAACATTGTTTGCAACAATGCTCATGCAGTTTAGTGAGCTATCGCCCCGTTCTCATTCAGTTGTATGTTTTACTTACTATTTACATACTGTTTATTTTGTTACATAAATTAAAAATGTTGAATACTGGAAACTAGGGGTGGCACGGTATATGTATTCGTATTGAACCATCACGGTACGGGGGTCACGGTACGGGGGTCACGGTTCGGTGCGCGCATTTTGACAGAGAATATTCGGTACAAAAATTTAATATTGAACTGACCACGAGACTTTCATTTTGCAAGGGTTTCCTTGAGGACTCTTTAACCATTGCCATTTGCGAGCCCTGATGAACATGTATACACAGGGATGAAAGTCATCAGTCATGAAAAAAGCGGAAAGTCACGGACCCCCCCTTCCCCCCATCCCGCCGCCGAAATGCACTCTGAGGAGCTGAGGCGCATTGGGCACCCACACGCGCTATGAACAGGAGGAGAGAGAGCGTGAAATTGAGGCATGGGGAGATAGGAAGTTTTATAAAGTTTAACCTGCCCTATGATACACGTTACACGTGCGAAATAGCTGCGCTCGCGCGCTTGCTCGGTAACGTGCGGTATCTGCACTTCCAGACACGGGCTCGCACGCACACAGGTAGAAGTTTAATACGAGACACGTACTTTTGTTTCTGTTTCTTCAGTATCTAGTGAAAGGGTTTTTTCAACAGCAGGTGACATACTTACTGCCACCAGATCGGTACTCACCACTGGTAGTGTAGACGAACTTATTTTTTTGAAGAAAAACCTGAAAATTGAAAGAAGGTGTACACAGCTGTACACAGTTTGTTATTGCAAAATGCACATGTTTAAAACCGCGTTATGTTGTTATCTGTGATATAGGCCTGGCCTGTAGCTCATGTTCACTGAGCAATGTGAATGTAAAAAGTGTTACACACAAGTGGTACTTGTGTGTATTGTATGTGAAGGTACCCATGTATTAAAACTTCACTGATGTACCCAGCTCAGTGACCAATCAGTATATCAATAAATGACAACTCCATGTGGTGCTTTCTTGTTCACTTGTTTTACTTATAGGTTTTAAGTTGCAGCTATCTCAGCTGGAGATTTAAACAATAAAAAGCTGCCTTTGAGGACAGCCTTTCTGGTTATGTTTTTTTTTCCTGCACTGTACCGAACCGTGGGGTCTGAACCGAGGTACATACCGTGAGTTTTGTGTACCGTGCCACCCCTACTGGAAACTAGTATTTTCTGGCAGAAAACTTTTGTAAGCATGAGGTACAAAAAAAATTCATAATCAAAGTGGCATGGTGGCTGAGTGGCTAGCACTTATGCTTCTTGGCAAGAAGGTCCCGGGCTTGATCCCCGTGTCGCCCAAGCCTTTCTGTGTGGAGTTTGCATGTTCTCCCTGTGTCTGTGTGGGTTTCACTCCAGTTTCCCCCATCAAACCTAAAAACATGCACCAGGGACAACAGCTGGAAATTAGCTCTAGTGCTACAACCTGCACAATGCATCTCTCCTGTTAAGGTTAATGTAGACCGTGCACTGTCCCTGTCTCATAAATAAATAATTATCACATTATTCTATCGACATAACAATCTACTTTATTACACAGGAGGGAGAGATGCCGATTCATGAGTTATTAAGCATGTATGGTTATGGAGGTGGTTCACCAGCAGAGGATGATGAAGAAGAGGATGAAGAGCCCGAAGAAGAGGAGGATGATGATGAAGAGGACGAAGAAGAAGACATGGACAATGATGAGAGCAGCAGGAGCACTGGAGAGCTCAAACGCACTGAGGTATGTGCAGGAAGAGTATGCTGAATAAATTAGAAGGTATAAAATATAGTTTACATCAAAGTAGATGTCGTGTAGATATATAAAACCGAAACTTGAGTGTAGCATCTATAATAAGAATGGTATATAAAAAGTTGCCAAATCTCTGATGAAAATTTAAACAAAAATAATAAGCAAAGGGAAAGTGTAATATTTTTAAAAAGGGTACAATAGCTTTAATTCATATTTAAGCTTTATTAGATGCTTGAGACTAGGCACATTTTATACTTTGCAAAAATACCATTTGACTATTGTTTTCAGGACACTGATAATTGATCATACTTATTTTTGCCAAAATTGAAGGACAACAAAATTAATTACAAAAGCCATTTTGTAATAGTAGTTGCATAACTTTATTTTCCAATACCAACTGAGCTTTAATTGAATCATACCCATCCACATTACTGCTTTCATATTTTGTTGATGCATTGTAATTTAATGATTCCCTGTACCTTTGCAGGGTGAGGGCATGAAAAGCTCCTCTGGTGAAGAGGTGCAGACTCCCCCTGAGGGCCGCACACGTAATGTCAGATCACTTGGCACAGCAGAACTTATTCGTCCTCAGAAATTAAAGTACTTTGATAGTATGTATTTTAAATTTGTCATTTAGTGCATATATTCTACTCTTCTGTTAACAATTCACAAGAGAAACCTTACAATCTGTTGCTTTAGATAATAATGATATTGAAGAAGAATCTGATGAAGATGAGGACTATGTTCCGTCTGAGGATTGGAAAAAGGTTTGAGGTCCTACTATATACTACACGCACTGTGTAATGCATAAAATATAGCACAACTATATTAACTTCCTTTTCAAACAGGAAATTATGGTAGGTTCCATGTATCAAGCAGAAACTCCTGTCGGGCTGTGCAAATATAAAGAGAATGAGAAAGGTAAGAGCAGTTATGTATAGTTTAGGCTGCTGAACTCCATGCATTCTCACCACAGTATGGTCTAATTTTCTTTGCATTTTTGATTGCCTTTTCCTAGTTTATGAAAATGATGACCAGCTTCTGTGGAACCCAGAACATTTGGCTGAAGACAAAGTGGTTGAGTTTTTGGCCGAGGCGTCTAAGCGAACAGGAGAGGAGAAGGGAGTGGATGCCATTCCAGAGGGAGCTCATATCAAAGACAATGAACAAGTAAGAGCATAGAAGGCATTGGAGGTTTGTGTCATTTCTAGTTGATTCCTTTGCAAACCAATGTTAAATTTTCTTTAGGCTTTATATGAACTGGTGAAGTGTGACTTTGATACAGAAGAAGCTTTAAGGAGGCTGAGGTTTAATGTCAAAGCTGCTAGAGGTAAGTATTCCATATTTCCTTTAAAATCATAATACAGAATGTTCAAATTAACATGGTAACGTTTCATATTCTAATGAACAGAGGAACTCTCAATCTGGACAGAGGAAGAATGTCGAAATTTTGAACAGGGACTGAAAACATACGGGAAAGATTTTCATCTAATACAGGCCAACAAGGTAACTCAAGTCAGTATTTCCTTTTCTTTTGTAATCTTTTGCTTTGTGATTACAGAATGTTGGGGGAAAATTGCTGTTTTTTATTGATAATAGATTAAAATATATCAATGGTTAATTTTGAATTAAATCTTTCAGGTGAGAACTAGGTCTGTAGGAGATTGTGTGGCCTTTTATTACATGTGGAAGAAGTCTGAGCGTTATGATTTCTTTGCACAGCAAACCAGACTTGGAAAAAGGAAATACAACCTTCACCCTGGTGTCACGTAAGTTTACTTGCACAGTAGTATTAACATAATTTTTAGTTGATGGTTAACTTCACCAATCACCATGACTAGTAATACAATGCTGTGTTTTTGGCTACTTGTGAAAAGTGAAGGTGTATGTATTTCCAGAGATTACATGGACAGATTGTTGGATGAAACAGAGAGTGCTACGTCCAGTCGAGCTGCATCCCCTCCACCTGCCACATCCGGCAGCAGCACAAGTCACTCTGAGAAAGAAGATGGCAGCGGTCACAATGGTTGGTCCACACAATGTCTTGACAGACTTTGAATTTTGCAAATCCTTATCTGTTCTAATCACATTCACAGGTGTTACAAACCACATTTCAAGCCACTCTGTGGATGGTGCCCAATTATCTGCAGCACATCAAGTGAAGCCTGAACCCCCCCAGTCCAATGGTCCTTCTTCTTACCCGGTTTTGGATGGACGTCCTCACATTTTAGAAAACTCCAATGGCTGCAGCCAGACCACTGCACCCATCCATGATCGAAATGGGTCTCTTGAGCCCCCAATAGAGCACTCTACAGCAGACCCAGCTCTGGAGCTTGAGAGACCATCGAAAAGGTGTCGAACTGAAGCAGAGCATTTGCCTTGTCATGAAATGGAGAATACACAGGAGAACTGAACTGTATTCAGTGTAAGACATTGACATGGATTTGTTACCACAGTGATCTTAGGAGGGCAGAAGAACTTTATTTAAAAAGGCCATCAACTCTTTCGACCAAGGGCCTCCAACCTCTTCATGTACTGACTGCCTGAGAAGCTCATCCCAAAGCATCACATTGCGACCACATTCTATACATCTTCCATCTTCTCCATTTTAAACTCTGACTAGAACCTCTGTCTTCTATTTGTACACTTAAAACCTCCCAATATTTTTTATACTTAAAGAGATATTTATATTTTTTAACATAAAATGTATGATGGTTTGCTGCCTAAGCCATTTAAGCATTTGATTACACAGGATCTGTTGAAAATGAACTTCAAAATGTGCTTATCAAAAAGCAAGTAAGGCAAGGACTATCGCTAGCTAGCAGTCGCACTTTGATATTGTTCCTCATGGAGTGCAAGTGAAACCCAGCAGAATTTTTCCACTCCTTGACTTGTAATGAACTGTACAATACCTGATCTCATTAATAATAAACCAGCAGGTTTGTTTGTGTAAAGACTGACATCAGTGATGTCCTGTAATATTAACTCATGATGTTGAAGATTGCTGTATTTTTGAATTTTCATAGTCGGTGCTTGACAGTTGTTTTTACTAGACAGAATGTCTGTTTTGTAATGTAAACATTGCATAAATTTCTTACCTAAAGCTGTTGGTACATTTTTATAACCATTTGCTTGTCTGTATCTTCCGGTTGCTTTTGTATACCATGCTTTTCTGTTATGGAGATGGATGAGTCATCCCAAACAGCTTTCCATCAGCAGCGCTGTATGACCGCCGATTATGATGTTGAGAGAACATGTCTCTCCTTTGTGAAGCCAGTGTCTTCAGTAAATTGTTTCTTGAAAGTACATATCTTCTTCACAGCTTTAATTTATTCTTTGGTAAAGTAGCAGCCTAATGTGAGTTGTTTGTACCACAAACATTCAGACTCATGATTTTCCTCTAATATTTACCATGTAGTTGCTTTAATTTTTTTACTTTTTCTGTGAATGACATAAATAAATGTATGTGTATTCAAAGAATGACCACACGTTGAATTAAGTTACCTGTTTACCAAATGCAGCAAACTGATCAATAGCAGAGGTAATATAAGCAGTACTTTTTATTTTCTTTTTGTAAAACTACAATAAGATGCTACTTATATAAAAAGAATGACTTTTTGACACACATATGGATGTACATGGCTAAAACTCAAGAATAATTTTGTATTCTATAAAAAGTTATATGACACGCTGGTGCTGATTAATCCTCTTCAAATAGGCCTTCACTCGTCATGCATTTTCTGTAAAGTCCAACGGTTTTAGTAGGTCAAATAAACAACCAATTGCTCGAACCTGTTGCACTTACTTATTTTGTTTTGTGTAAAAGTGAGGTATGAATACACCAGGCTGCCGGCAATACTATGGGAGAGGATAATGGTTTGGCAGAGAATTAGAAGAGGATCGGATGATGTACAAGATTGAATTAGTAACAGGTTTACCTGATATTGAGACCAAGAAAGTTAATCCAGGTGAAAATGTAATCTCCTCCAAACACCATGCCAATGTATGTCACAAGAATATTCTATATAATGTGATGAGGAAGCTTGTCAGGGCAAGAATACCACCATTGAAATATTGTAGATGTAGAAAAATAAATGACTTACGGTACCTTAATACAGCCTATTATACTTGTGGTAAGTGCTGAATTGTACTGCGTGCACAGCAAGATGGAGTACATCAAAATAAAGCTGAATGTGAAAACCATAAAGGGGTCAAGCTAGAATATCAGTACACATCGATGTGTGAAACAAATACTTTACCCCATGACACATGAAAGCACAAAGTTCAAGACAAATATTGCATCTGTCCATCCACCAAATTTCAGGCCCTGCGTATGTCACAAAACAACAAATCTGAGAAATCTAAACATAACTCAAACATTCAATATTTTTTATATACTGAGTCCTGACCGTTTGCAAATCACCCACGTAGTAGGAGTATGCCACAGTGGGAAAAATCATAATCAAAGCATTGTAGTAGAGAAGTCCATATTTACCAAGTTCCTGCAAAAGACATTCAATTTCATCTTCATGTATTTTATGTTATTATCATTAAAGCCACTCACCCTCGACTCAAGTTTCTGTTTTGTATAAGCTCCACTGGCTGCTGTCATGACATTGTTCAGCATTACAAAAATATATCCCTCTATATCAAAGGCTAAATCAGAGCTGCAATAAAACAAATAAAACAAATAGGCCCAGAGGCTTTAGGTTTAGGTTTTAGGGCACAGCCACAGCTTACCTGGCAGCAATAAAGGCCCCAAAGATCATAGTGAACACTGTCATTTTTATGGAAACAGAAAAAGATTTTCTGTGGAGAAGACAACAAAGATTTAGTGCTGCGTTGTACTCCCTGTGAATACAACAAAGTACAAATAACTTACTTGAGAAGCACACCTTCAAATACCATTGTCAGTAAAATACTGAACCTCCTCAGGACAGTGAACATGGGTAAACTGGGGAGAAAAAAAAAATTTAAATGATGCTGATGTTTGTAGGTCACAAAATATTACAACATCTAACTTGAGCTTCTGTGTTCCAAAGAGTCCAAATATTTGATTGCCCACATAAAGTAAAGGCAAAGGAAACATCTGTAACAATAATAAACAAAGTATTCATTCAACAGTGATAATTAAACAAATGTTAACCATGGAAATAACTAGAGCCATAGTATAAACTGACCTTCCTTGTTATACTTAAACTTAAATCTGGAAATGAGATCACACCAAGCATCTTCCCAAGCCTCAAAACTAAGATTGTAGCAAACATCTGTGGTATATACAAAACAAAATGTGTGTATGTATATATCATAGACTGTATAAAGATATATGATATATCTGTATAAAAATATATATACAGTATATGCCTATGGTACAGATGCAGTCACACATAAACATGCTTTTGGTGAGTGAAGGTTTAAAAGTTACCTGGCCGATTCCAACACATGTTGATGATGGAAAACTGTAGAAAAACAATAATTAGTACCCAATAATGTTTGTTCTTTTTTGATTAACAAATGTCACGTATGCTTTTGTTATAAACCACTTGGCACATGCCATAGGACTGAGATTAGACTGAAGTGCACTTTGACCCAAAAGTTGATTTGATATTACCTGTAGCTGGTGAGGACGCTTTTGTTCACGACCACAATGAGAAACGAGCTAACTCCGTAAAAGGCCGCGGACATCAGTTTGGGGACAAGCCCAGCATCATTTAATGAGTCCTTTTCAGACTTCGCTGTTGGTTTCGGTAAGACGGACTCGTTCTGATGCCTCCGCCGTTCTGCCATGTTTTCCTCTGGACACAGGATGTGTGGCGCATGCGCACTGGCTACACCCATCCACCAGCTGCAACAGGGGGAGGGAGTACTTCAGTAGGTAAATACTTCAGCAGGTAATAGTTCAGGAGGTAATACTTCAGCAGGGAATACTTCAGTACATAATACTTCAGTAGATAATAGTTCACTAGGTAAATACTACAGTAGTAGGTAATAGTTCAGTAGGTAATACTACAGTAGGTAATAGTTCAGTAGGTAATAGTTCAGTAGGTAATACTTCAGTAGGTAATACTTCAGTAGGTAAATACTACAGTAGGTAATACTTCAGTAGCAATGCATGAGGGATATTGTCTTGATGACCAGTGAGCTTTGGCAACATTTCCTAGTTTTTTTTTTCTGATAACACAATTAACATACCTCTCTAAAACCACATTGCTCACAAATTAGTAAACATCCTAAATGTATGTAAAGGGTTTTATTTTATTTCTATTTTACATCGTCTCAATATGAAGACTGCAGATGCAGTGACAAATGGCTCAATGTACCCCGTTTTCCATGATTCTTGTGAAGACATGAAAACGATCCGATTTGAAATAACCATGATTGGCAGAGTGGATGTAACACCTCTAAAGCATTTTATTAGACGAGGGATGTTTGTGGCCAGACAGTCCTACATAAAACTGCTCCAGTCATCTGTATCAGGGCACTGCCAGCAAGTCTTTACAAAGCACAACATAATTTAAATTAAGTCACTTTTTACATATATTCCGCCCACGCTCCCAGCCCCATGTGAAATATATACTCACTTCATTGAAATAAGATGCTCGCTAGTGCTGACACAGGTGGCTGAAGCACTAGCTTACATTACATTCTGTAGCTGTGGATTTTTCCACAATGACAGCAATGATAATTCAAACAAATAATGCATTTGTGCTGCAGTTTGAACCAAAATCATTAAACAGTGAGCATCATCCAACAATCAGGACACGTTCTTTGAGATCTGTTTTTTTTTTTTTTTACAGATACTCCAAGATATGCATCAGTATACAATAGTCAATCACAACTAAAATGAAACAGTTCAAGTTCAACTGTTCAGGTGTAAAATGTGCCAAAAAAATAAAACAAGATTATTCAAAACTATCAGCAACACGCTGTCCATTTCACACATTCAGGGTCATACATATGCGCGCGCACGCACACACACGCACACGCACACACACACACACACACACACACACACACACACTCACACTATTTCGAACAAAGAAATACAATAATTGCTTAGTGGTCCTAAGTTTTACAGTCTGTATGACCTAAGAAAACCAGTCTAAAATATACATTGGGCCCTGGAACACCCTGAAAACACAGGCAGCACATCAGGGATACAAAACGAACCACTGGTCCACCAAAAAGGCAAGCTATTAAAAAAGGAAAGAAGCATGTACTTCTCACTGCACAACAAGCAGAAAAAATACCACTTCACCTGAATACCCATTTTCAATTCCAACCCCACAAATGGGCAGCCAAGTTTAGGATAAGCTTAATTACACTTTAAAAAGCAAGTTTAGCCATGTTTCAGTAACTATTAAAAGTCCTCTATGTAGTGTAGTGCTACAACATCAGTGTTATTACTGGGGGAAAACTCCAGTATAAATGCAATACTAGGCTCAAACAATGAACACAAAAGCTGTGTGGAAAAAGCTGCACTTAACCAATTTGAAGAAAATCAAGTAGCACAAAACATCAGTTAAGTATGCATAATTTATGGGGCAAATAAAATAAAAATGAAAACATCCCTGCTTTCATGTTCCTAGGTACAAAACTTCAGTGTAACAAGAGGTCCATTTTCCATCTGCTCGTCTTTGTTCTCCTTAACGTAAAGTCTGAGTCCTCTGGTGGTGCTGGGATGTGGGATGACTACAGTATTTTTTTCATTGTTTTCTTTTATACTTGAGGATGTGGTAAGCATGCAAGCCTCGTAGAGAGAGGGGGCCCGGAGGGGCGGATGGGTGGGCAGGTGGTGTGGACAGGCCTAGGCCAGAGCTGGGAAGGCTTCAGGGTCATCCACGTTAGGGACTGACACTCCGCCAGCCTGCCAGAGGAGAAAAAAAAAGCTTTTAAAACAAATCTTATAATATGAAAAGGCAAACAAAGCAGTTATTAATGTAACTGTTTCAAAAATAACAATAACTAACCCACAAAATAAACTAGATTTTGATAATAACACACAGGATGAGTAAAAGCTACAGTAGCCATAATCTCTAGCGCCATGAGTCTTGTCCCATGTCATCACAGAACAAGCCACAAATGGGTTTCCAACTCAGTGGTTTTCTGTCCTATTCACTGTCCTAACTGTTGTTAGAGCTGTGAAAACAGCTTTTGTTACCTTTTCAGAGCGTCCTCCCCCTCGTGCTGTTCTGCTGCCTCCCCCACCACGGCCGCCCCTGCCTCCACGAGCTCCCCCACGCCCGCGCCCAGGACGGCCCAGGTCTCCAAAGTTTATTTCAAGCTGGGATGTGATGTCGTTGGCTGGTTTGCGGAAATGATGATCACTTGATTCATCTGGAGTGCCCTGCACAACATGGAAAAAGAGTATAGATAATAAACATTTACAAATATAGGTCATATAATGAAGAAATAGCTGATAGATGTGCTTGACCGATTCAAAATGGAAGCATAGCCAGACTGAACTACACTGGGATACATGGACAGTACTATCACAATATCTTGAGCGTTCAGGTTGGACTACTGGGCCACGTACTGATGGTAAATAAAGTTCTCCTGCGTTAGAAATCCAGCCTAGCTCTTCTCTTCAACTCTCAAGAGTACTACAATTTATTGTACAACACTAGCAAGTCCAGTACAGTGAGTTAGCATGCTTGAGCGTTTGGGAGTAGTTAAAAAAAAAGTTTATACCTTGTGGTAAAGAGTGTTGGCCTCTACTTCAGCCTCTGGAGGGTCAATCAAAGCTCCAACTGGCCTCTGAAAATAGTTAAAAACAAGTGTTAACTCAGCAACTACTCCATAAAACCACACACCTAACTGTAGAAATGGCTTACATCTTCACTCTTGGACTTGTGCAGCACGTATCCTTTCTTCCACTGGCTGTCAGCTCCTTCGTTGGGTTTGCGGATGTTGAACTCGACTTTGGTGCGCTCCTTGTCCTGCATGGCCTTCCACTCGTCCAGAGTCATCTCTTTGGGACCTTCATTCTTCACTTCTTCAACCTCATTTTCTCTGAGACAAGTTCAAGTAGGACAGACTTGTGTGAACTTCAAACAAAGCAATCCTCTTAGCTCTAGATGCAGTGTCTAATCCTGAGGCCAGAAGGTCAGACAATGTTTATCCAATTTGCACCAACATTAGTGACAAAAATAACAGCAGACATTACAATGTTTTAAAAGGCTTGTGTATAGGTTTGACTTCTGTGCTTTAGAAAAGCAAATAGAAAGCCAATATCAATACAACTGGGGTCTCATTTATATAATGGTATATAGAAGTACGACTAGCATTTGAAACTGTATTCTCTTTGGAAATGTATTTACTTTATTCTCTTTGGAAATATAAAAAGGGAAAGGCATCTCTATTGTGGACTAAACACAGCCTTCTTTATAGATCACAACTCGAACGTGAAATATTAAATATGCAAAATTTAGACCCCAAGTTGTACTTTTTATACTTTATATTTCTAAAAAGGAACAGAATACCCACTTGTTTTCAGAGCCAGCAGGAGCACTCTCCTCTCCCTCAGGGGCAGTCTCAGGAGCAGGAGTTGGCTCAGCCTCACTGAAAAAAGCAAAGAGCCTTGGCATTAGTGATTCATATAAAATAACAATATGCTCAGATAACATGGTAATATGCTCAAAGGTAACAAAAAAAGAAGCTTATAGTTCCAGCAATACACAAGAGGTTTCTCACCTGATCTCATCCTTTACAGAGCCCCAGTTGTTTGACCCACTGCCGCCACGCTTTTCATCACTCTTCTGGCTGCTTGAGCAAAACGAGAAAAAATAAATTAATACCAAGATCAATTTAACTAAGAATACTCATTTAATCACAACTTACGATTTGTCAGTGCCACTGTGTCTGTCAAAATCTCGCTTCCCACGTGAATCAAATCCGTCTCCACGACCCATTCCCCGTCCTCGACCACCGCGCCCACCCCTGCCACCACCACGCCCTCTGGGGGGCCTGTCTCCAGAAGGCCTACAACACAACAAGGTTATTTAATCAAACCTTTGTGTATAGGTCTGTGGTTGCATTAATCCAACAAAATACACGCAAATCTGAATCTTGACTCTTGTGTGTAGGAGCTTATGGAGTCGGGCAAAAAATACACAACAATGAGCAATTTGCCAACTCATAATTAAACATTGTATTGAGTAAATAACAGCCTTTAACAGACCAGTGTGTTGTTTACACATACTTGGCCTTCTGCATCCTTCTTCTAACTGAAATGAAGGACAACAAACACAAACGTGTTGAGGTTATTGAGATCTTGAAACGACCCAACAGGACAGTAAACAGGGATGAGGAGCCTATCAACTTTCAAGGACCCGAGATGCTGTCCTGAAGAAGTCTGACTGCAGATGGTGCTATTCCCCTATCAATGCAAGTTAGAGAGTGACAACAAACTTTGCGTAAATTATCACAACCGGCTGAGGGTGCAAACAGCGTCCGAAACATGTCAAGGTATGTGTAAACTGCACACTCGTCTGTTAAAATAAACTTATCTGGAGATAATATTGGAATACCAAAATTAACCGCATACCCATCTCTAGTTTGAAGTACTGTTTCAAATTCATTATCAGTGACAAGGGAAAAGTAGGGGAGCAAGAACCTACTTTAGAAATTGGGAGTCCTGAAACATATGACAACAAGTCTCACAATTCACATCACAGCCCTGTGGTCTCAATACAACACTTCATGCACCTGCTGCCAGCTCTGCATCTGCAAATGCATTTGATAGATTTTACTCACTTGTCTGTGGAGAATTCTCCGCCCCCTTCGGTCTTATCCTCAGAGGGTTTCTCAAAGCGCCGCTCTCGAGGAGGTCTCCGGTCAGGCCTCTTGTCGGCAGGCCGCCCCTCACCTTGTCCACCCTGATGCTGAGGACCAGGCTGGCCCTGCTGATCCTGTCTTCTGCCGACCCGTCTGATACCTGCCAATCACAGAGTACACACAGGTCTGTCAACTGGCTGAGTCTTATGACCAGTTAAGTCACACAGCTAATAAAATATACAAGCGTGGATCTTTTAATGCATGGAAGTGAGTCATGACAGGCAAGAACATCACCCCGCTTGTTTAACGTGACCTCTGGGGAGCATTGTTGTGTTGCAGAACAGCCTGTCAGCACACTGTAAACACAAGTGCTGGACTAACATTTCTATTTTCACAGAAGCACAGAGGCTTGACCTGAAGAGCAAGGCTGAGAGGAAACCACTTCTCTCCTTAAGAATACAGGACACAACTGGTCAGTATTGACCTTTTCACTGTTTAGCTTTGCACATCCAGCAGGAGCTAACGGAGCTAGCAGAACCTGCACATGACAGAACAAATGTGCACTTAAACTAGTGACTGAGGCGGACAGGACCCCCTCGTACCTTCTTTCTTTAGTGGAACAGGGGGCTGGGACTCATCTTTTTTGTCCTGCAGCGGGGTTTTCCTGTCTTTCTGGGACTCCTTTTTCGGCTGCTTTGCAGCTTGAGCCGCGGTTTTGGTTGAACCAGCAGCGGCCGCCTCCTTCTTCTTGTTTTCTGCCGCCTTCAGGATCTCGTACGGGTCGGTCTCATCGTCCAATAGCTGGTCGAACCGGTTGGTCACGACGCAGCCGAAGCCTTCTTGCAGGTGTCCGGGCATGATGGCGCCCCTTCAGCGGGATTCACCTCCGATTCTACGAGGCTTGATGCAAACAACTAGCGGGATGCTGCCACAAGATGGCTGGGAGAGCTGCCCCTTCTCTTCCGGTGCGAGCACCATCCGGGACACCGCGCGGCCCACCAATCTTTGCACGAGCTGCGCAATGTTTTTATTGACATTATGTAATCATGTGGTCTGTGAAGCTGTCAAAGTCTCTCTTGTTATCTCTGACCACGTGTCGAGAGCATGGATCTATACTTCCATCATCGGGAGAAATGTGTGCTAGATTCTCAGGCAGCCTTGGTTTTTCAACACAGCTGAAGGAGAGTCAGCAGATACAGGGCCATGAGTGCACACACCGGCGATAGTTAATGACTATCGTGCCGTAGTAATAACCTAAATCATATCAATGTCATGCAAATAATCCCACTGCGGATTAAATACGTGTGTAGGGCTAGCTGTCACACCTTGTTGGTCATGTGCAAGGTGAATAAAATATATAATTATGCAAAATATAATACAGTGAAACACAGTGTGTGAAATTATTTTTATTAAAAAGATAATACAAGTCAAATACAAGTATTCTGAATGCACTCCCAGTTATTTATAGGTTTGTCGAGTGTGTCGAGTTTGAAGGACTTTTGCCCAGTGAAGAGATTTAGATTCTATTAGAATCTATTTGTAAGGGCACAGGTCCCCAGTGGAACCCAAGAATATGCTGCACTATAATAATAATAATATCACAAAAGGGTACTGATGATGTCAGAGGCGTCTTTTAACTTCTTTTTCAAGTTCAATAAGCTTCAAATAAAGATCCTCAGACACAGAGTCATCAACGTTCATCTAAAAGTAAAGCACAGTTAGTTTATATACTGGTTTGTGTTTAGGGGTGTTAGAGCATCACTTACTTTTCGAGCCTGTGTGTAGTTATTTCCAAGGCCTGATGTCAAACTGTGATACTTTGACCTTGGGTCTAGATACTGAGGTTTTTGAAGGAAGAGCCAGTACTGAGGAAAAGAATACAAGAATTATGATGATGATTATTATTATTGTTATTACATGTATTATGGAAGCACTTACGAGTGCTTCCGCCCCATTGTATGGTGTTATAGTGAATGTATTGGTGAATAGCCTTATCTGTTGAGGACAAGCAAATGAAATTAAAATAACAGGCTTTCGATTAGAAATGTAAAAAATAAATCAACAGTAATAAAACATACCAACCACATTATTGGCATGATTAGATTCCAGAAGAAAGGGGGCAGGATGCCATAAGTAAGATTAGTCATCACCATACCAGGACAGACAACAGACGAATAAAGCCCCTGGCAAAATAATTAAAATTATTGATAATATAAGTCAGGCAAATAAATATGAGCAATGATAAAGACATACCCGGCTGTTCATCTGCTGGTTCAGAGCAAGACTGAGCAGGTCAGAGGCGTATTTGGACGAGCTATAGGGCTCTTTCCCCTCTTTGTGCTGAATGTCCTCCAAACAAAAGGCAGATCGCCGGGCGTTACTAGAAGATGTCCAAATGACGCTGGACGTGTGATCAGACCGGCAAAGCAGTGGTTCCAGCTCCCTAATCTGCAATGCAAACATGTATGATTATCAAAGCATAAACAATCCAAGTGTGTGTTTTAATGTTTATCTCACCAGGAGAAAATGACCAAAAAGGTTTGTGGCAAAAACCTCTTGCATTCCATCTGAGTTAACCCGGTCCTGCTGAGTTAGGAGACCCTCAGCTGTTGCAAACATATGAATGACATTCCTAAAGGAAGATGAGAGGAAGCATACCGCTCAGAAGATATTTGCTTTGGAATAGAATCATAACATACCTTGAAAAAAGACCTTTAAAAAATGCCTTGAAGTCCACTTTTGGATTGGGCATAATTCCAGCATTCATGTACAAAAAGTCAACTCTGCTGTACCTGTAGATGGTAACACTGCTTTAAATATGTGCATGCAAGCTCATAAATAAGTTTTTTAAAGCATTTTTTTTTACCTGGCTTTGACCTCCTGAGCAGCACGGACCACAGACTTCACAGAGCCTACGTCCAGCTGCAGTAGGTCCACGCGGGCGCTGGGGTGAGATGTGAGGAGGGCAGAGCGGGCAGCCTCAGCTCGCTCCATGTTTCTGCAGGCCAAGCACAGCCGAAGTCCACTGTCCTCTGTGAGCAGCCTCTCACATAATGCCAGACCAATGCCACTGTGGGGAAATCACACAGGCACAATAAGTCATAAATAATGTTTGCTTGTTTGTTTGTTTGTTTTGGCTTAGGGGCAATGTGGAGAAGGGCCAGAAATGATCTAATGGCACGCAGCAGGTCTTGGTAATTTCTTACACTATTCTGCAAAACTAGTATCTCTGCAGATGTACGGCAGTAAACTTTTCACAACATACGACTTTAATAATTACTGGCATAATATAAAAAGTTAGCCTAATAATTTACCATTAACTATATAGGGTTGGGTCATATCGCATTCACATTAGACTTGAGGATAACTATCTGCTTATTAACAGAGGATAGAACTCTATTGCTTTGTAAAATAAAAAAATAAATTAATAATAATAATAAATACTTGCCTGTTAGCACCGGTGACAATCACAATCCGCTCCATCCTGACCACGACTACACCAACAGGAGACAGAGTTAAGAACTGTAAAAGTATAACTATGGCCCAGGTTGTACTGTCCCTGGTCCCATGGTTCGATCGCCTCAGGGCTGCAGCTCCATGTTGCAGGCGTGGCGTGACCTGACGTAACGCGTGCGTCATGCGACAGCTGACCAATCATCTTTGACTACAACCACCAGCCAGAAAATGAACAGAAAAAATACAAATAAAGTCACACAACACTTTATTCATGACTTTATTTAAGTTATTTACATGCAATGTTCAATGTGCAGTACTATGAATAACCTGCGTGAGGATAAATATTTTACACATTACACATATTTACAAAAGAGCTTCAAAAACTGGTTGTGCAAACTATAAATAAAACTACAAATAATAAAATATAAACAACAAATACATATTGTTTGAAGTTTTAATATTAAAATGCATTGTTTTATTTTATTTTATTTACATAAGAAATGTTCTATTGCTATACTAAGCTCTCCATCAGACACAGGTGTATCTCCTGAAAGCTTGGCCTCTGTTTGGCGTTCCTTCTCCAGCAGCTCAACATGAGTTCATTGTAGACGGTTTCAGGACAACACTGGGGTCTTGGGAGGTAAACCTGTAAAGGTAAAAAGTTTCAAGAGTCGCCATTGTCACTGCACAAAGTGGATACAAATTTTATCATAAAATAACAAGCAGCAATAACAGCAACATGCTGACCTGTTTCCCTTTGTCTCTGAAAAATTCTCCTGTATTTTCAATGACTTGCTCATCAGAAAGATGTGAGTATGGCTGCTCTTTGCACAAAGTCAAAATTTCCCAAAGAGTTACTCCAAAAGCCCACACATCACTGGCCATGGTGAACTTTCCCTACAGAGGAAGATCATTTTCAAAAAGACAAACTTCAACATAATGAATGAGGAAAAGACATAAATGCCTAAATAATTCATTAACTCAATGGCAAAAGGAGAAATTCAATTACATTTCGCAGCTCATCCAAACTGCTTCTTCAGTTCTGAGCAGCATGAATGAGCTGCGAAACATATTCAACCAAATCAACCTTTGTCCAGTTGACAAATTGAATTTCTTCTTTTGCCATGGATTCTACCTGGACAACTGAGGGATTCTACACACTCAATAAAACAATGCTGTCACTCACCAGAAGGATGCTCTCCCATGACATCCAGCGAATAGGCAGGACAGCTCTTCCCTGGATCCTATAGTAATCTCCACGATACAGGTTGCGGCTCATACCAAAATCTGCTATTTTAATTGTATAGTTTTTACCAACCAGGCAGTTTCGTGTGGCCAAGTCGCGGTGAACAAAGTTTAGTGAGGACAAGTACTTCATCCCAGAAGCTATCTGTACGGCCATGTCCATCAGTTTGTTGTAGCTAAAGGGAAATGAAAGAAGTCATCATGTGAGTTAAAACACAATAAAACAATGAGGTGAGTAAGGCTACCTGACTGTAGTCTTTCCCTCTTCCTCATGTCCTGCCTTTTTGTCATCATTGAGAGAGAGTTTGTGAAGAAACTGGTTGAGGTCTCCATTCTCCATGTACTCAGTGATCATGCAGAGAGGGTCAGTGTCCACACACACAGCCAGTAGACGCACTATGTTTGGGTCTCTAAGACGTGACATGATGCGTATTTCTTTCAAAAAATCATTCCTGTTGGACAAAATGTCATTATTTACAGAGCCACCAGGCACTTCCCTAATTAAAAAATAAAATAAAATGCTCACCTCGCATTTTTATTGGCATCTTCTCGTAGTTTTTTAACAGCAACAAGTAAAGGAGATTCTGCTTTTTCCTCCATAGGCAAGTCGGCATCTAGAAAGTCCTGCATGCCCTCAGCTTCACACAAGTGCACCTGTGTGAAAAATCCCAGTCCTTTATACACTTGACAGCGCTTGAAATATTTGTTTTGTTTGAGTTAATAAAATCTGTACATGGTAGATTATTTTTCATTTTGCTTATGAATAAATAATAAAAGAACTACTGAACAAATAACTGTTCATATTTTATTCATCAGATGTAATTGTACCTCTCCAAACTGTCCCTCTCCAAGCTTTTCCTTGAACGTGAGCTTGTGTCGGGGGAACTCTCTCATGGATGAGTCTGTGGCAGTGAACAGGTTGACAGCTGTGATGGAGCACTTGTCTGAGCTCTCCTGGAGACTGATGATGTCTGCCTCTGCGTAGTGAGGCGGGCCCGGACCAGCTGCTACTAGCGCTTTATTACAAGAGCTTGATCCTGAAGTCAAAATGCTTATTAATTATAATGCAGCAAATGAATAATATCAGTATACTAATAAGTCATCTAACAACTATCTATATGATAAGAATGGTAATGCAATCCATTTCTCTCCTGCTTCTTGATATAGATAAAATTACAATAACTATAAAAGTATAGACTTTTTATCCCCTTATTATTTATTTGAACAGTTTCTTTTCATGTCATATTATTTCCAGTTATATTGTTCTGAAAATATTCAACATTGTTTGTGCAAGTATTTTCTGTATAGAAAACAGAGTACCTGCTGTCTCATCATCAAGGTTTTCTATGGAATCTGCAAATTCTGTGAGTTTTCGGACAAATCGTGAAGGTTCCTGGTAGTCAGCGCAGAGGGGAAAAATCCTCTCATAGGTGGAGTTGAAGGTGGAGCCACTCTCACTGGACAGAGATGAGTGGTGAAAGGAGAAGCTCTGTGTTTGAAAAGCCAGACGAGCGGTCAGTTCATCATCCAGCAATCTACGAGAGGCCTACAGAAAGAAAAGATTTTGTTTGAGATATGCTCTGAATATAGGACTTATGATTACTTACATGATCATTTGGATATTTATTTATATTTCACCTTTTCAAGCACCTTTTGCCACACCTGACGCCAAAGTATAATGACAATAATGGTCATCAGGATAGCAATGATTGCGACCAAACATCCAATCAGGATTCGAGTGTTGCTGTCATCTACTTTATGTGTGGGATCATCCCCTGTAAAACATACAGAATACTCCCAGTAGTTTAAGTGGAATGGTTCATAATTATGTAAAGATGCATCATCCATTCAGAACACTTAAATACCAGAAGAGGGCACTGTTCAATTATAAAAGCTAGACAGTCACTGAAGATGACCATGTCTTACAATTGCTATGTATTGTAAAATGCTCTTTACAGGCAAAATTATATTATATTTTTGAACATTTTGAACATTTAACATAGTTAAAAAACATGTTATACAATTTATAGAAATCTTATAATAGCAATAGTAATATAGCAGCTACCTGGTAGGTTGGTAGGATGTCCTTGTTTGCGAGCTGACATAGATGTATTGTACACAGCAGATCCTACAGTTGAAACAAAGCAAAGATAAAAGAGGACGTCAAATACCCTAATGGTTGAGTCTGAAATATCCCCCTGTCTGAGATGAGGGTGGAGCCTGTAATACTCATTAATTAGGCTATATTGTATTATCAAGAGGTCCCTGAAAGGGAAATCCACAAATGCTACCTTTTCATTTGTGTATATTGTACATAATAATTAGACACTACACCAATTCAACAAATATGTACCTTTGTACCTTACACCATATTATTTTAATCCAACTAACCTATAAATAATGTTATGATGTCCTGTGAAACAGCGTTTTCTTGATTCATTTTGATAATTTCTTCAGTAGGGCCTACCTGATTGGAAAGCCACTTCACTGAACAACATCCAGAGGTCAGCGAAGTGGAATCGACACTTGATGGTGCTGGCAGTGCGGTCCCCCAGAGGCACCGTGACGAAGCGGGCCCTTTGACTGGCCTGGTCCACTGCTGGTCTGAAGGACACCGGGTCTGACTCCCACTCCGACCCTGAGCGGAAGAAACAGGTGGCCTGTCTAAACATACGCACCCCACGAGTGTGCATGTTATTGCAGTGTACCTGAGAAAACAGAGACAGATATATAAATCAATATTAAATAAGATATAATGATGCGAATCAGAAGATTTGCAGTTCAAATCCAGCTGAAGACAGTTCATACGGCTTACTCAGGATGCACTACGATCACTTGTGTCTCATAAAATCCACGTTTTCATATATTTTTACCTTGATTGAAGTAAAATTTCGAATGTGGTCAAAGTCAAAGATCATCTCGATGTAGCCTTTGGGGAAGCTCTTGTTGTTCCAGCCCACATAGTCGTAGCCTGGCCACATGCCATAAATGTGACTGTGGAGGAAATCATCCAAACCCCATGTCCCGTCTGTGAGCTGGCCAAGGCCCTTTGTCATCCTGCATCAGAAAATGGGTCAGAAATAATTAAATTCCAGGTGCTTTTATGTCATTATTGTGGTTCAAAGCAGATAAAGGGAGACCTTTCTGTTGCTGCTCCGTCATACACAGAGTCGTTAAAGTAGATGTCCATGCCTCTGTAAAACATCTGCTGTCCATCTGGAAGGCTGTATGATATTAGGCCATCTAATGTAAACAAAACAGTGAAGAGCTTAAAGTATAAAAGGAATAAGAATATTGTTAAAAATATTATTTTACTGTTGAAATAGTACATTAAAAGTACATACATGCTGGTTTTATGTTGGATGAGCTGCTTGTTGCAACCCCCAACCCACATTATTTACTATTTATTATTTTTTATTTTTTTCAAGTTATATGTGCCCTCTCTGGCTTTATCAATAATAATAATATTACTTACTTGTAGTTACTTATTTTGCACTCAATATGCAGTACACCATATAGATTTTAAACTATGAATGTCTATGTGTAGAATGAGACTGGTCACTGAATGGGTAATCACATCAGGCATCATCATCATCATTATTATTAAAAGCTTAAAAAAAGAAGCACTGACCGAGCCATTCACATCCGTAGAGCTCCACCCTCATGCACACGATCATGGAGGGGTCAGTCACAGGCATGAAGCGCACATAACGGGCAATTATGGGTGGCTCTAGATCCTTGAGCACCACATCATACGCATTCTTATTCCCCTCAATCACCTGGCAACACAAGGCAAGTGTTTGGAATTTACAGTTCAAGTATCAGGAGCGAAATCCAACTTCAGACACATGTTAACTTGGTGTTGGGGATTTAAAGGTGCATTGTGTGATCTGTCACCTGATTGGTCATGGAGTTGCTATTACTGTGCATGGAATGTTCCACAGTATGGCAGTAAATTTATATAGACAAATATGTGGCACCAAAAGAATAGTTATAGGTCAGTTATAGGTCAGATCAGTGAAAAGGTGGCCCCATTGACAGTTTTTCAAGGTACTCCCTATAGCTGGTATTGTACATCTTATTTGATATTGTATCTTATATTTTATTACTACTTTTCTATTTAAATCTGATTTGTGCATATACATTTATTATCATAATTTTTATGGATATAATTATGTCTCATCTGATACTGGTCTATTGCTCTTTGGTTGCTATTCTATCTATTATTATTTTTTGCCCTCTGTTATATATTATATTTGATGAATGAGCTACTGTACCCAAAACAATTTCCCTTGTGGATCAATAAAGTTTGTCTAAGTCTAAGTCAAAGTCTAAGTACGCCTAGTCTAAGTCTAAGTTAAAAAAAAAGTAATTTTGAGGAATAAAAACACACCTAATGAAATAAACAAATTAGTTAAATGGCATATTGTGAAACATTCAAAGCAATTCAGCATTTCCAATGAGACTTTCCTATGGGATTTCCTATGAGAAACAAAATATACTGCGCCTTTAAACCCTTCGTACCAGTGAAACAATAACTGCTCACCTGTTTTCCCTTCCTGTCATGCCAGCTCACCCAGCTGGTCCCATCACGACTGTAGCTAATCCGATATGTTTGGGCAAACTCGTTACCCATCCCATCCGCATGTCGCCCTTGGGTGCCCACTAGAGTGATGAAGTGGAGTGAGCGGAGGTCCACCTGGAGGTAATGCTTTAGACCGTCAGGTTCAGACATGATGTCAGGGCACCAGGCACCGTCCCCATCACCATTGTCCAAGTCCAGTCTGTAAAAGGATTTAAAGCAGGGCAAAAATATAAGAGGTGTAGTGAAAAGACCACTGATAGAAGAAAACCAGGATAAATATTATGCTGCGTTCATACCTGCACACACTATATCAAAGTAAACCTGGTATAGAACAGTACTAAGCCAGTACTTGAACAGAACCAGACCATGGGGACAAACTAAAGCTCAGACACAGGACCAGGTCTTACATATGGATTATATATAATAATTTAATATAATTAATCTTGGTTTAATTACCATTCTTGTGATGCTACATTTTACAGAGGATTATTTTTTCTTATATATTGACACTTAAATATTTTTAGTCTGATCCTCATCTGTAGACACACCTTCCAAATCTCGCAGCTGTTGACTCAGACCACTGACTTGATGCAGAGATGTCTTCGTCCTGGATCTGTCCGCCGGTCATACCAAGGGGATAACGGCAGACTTCTAAAGTAAAATAAAAACATTTAATACACATTTGAACCCCCTCTCTAAACGTACACATTTTAATCATAGGTAGCCCAGTGCTCTCCCTTCTCCAGCCCCAAGTTCCTTCCTGTAAGAGTTTTGTGAGGCCTCCACAGCTGAACAGAGGCATCACTGTATAGCTGCCAGTCATAGCAGAACCAGAGAGGAGTGGTCTCATAGAAGCTGCTTTTCAAATTACATTGCTTTTAAAATGAGTTAACCAAAAACATGTGAGGAGCTTTAACACAAGTATCTATTTATCTGCAGGTATTTGCAAAATGTAATATTTAAATATACTGATTAAATATATCAGTGTTTATCATGTGTACCTCTTCTTTGTATGAGGAATTTTTTGAATATGTTCTGGGCTGTAGTGAGTCCAAAACAAAAAATAAATTGGTAAAATAATGTACAAATACAGGACTTACAAATATTAACATGCTAATGTAGCAGTAGTAATTAGAATGCTGAAAGCTTACAACATTTGCCATAGAAATCATTTATTCAAACTGTCTCCACTTTGTAATGCTGTGGTGTTTTTTGTTTTATTCATCTTCAGACTCCTGTAATGCCACATAAATCCTGCTCTACACTCTCCAAACAGTGAAAGTCTGCATCGCTATTGGAGGGAGAGAGCAAGTGTCATATCTGTATCTACAAGTACACATTTTCAAACTTTTCCCCCTAAATACCTGCAGCTTCTGAATGGTTTTCCTGTTCTTTGTATATTTACTGCCTGGCTATAAACCACATGCTCACACACACACATACACATACACACAAAGCCCACCCACTGAAAACTGCTTCACCCACATGCTGAGACATATAATGTAAATCTAATTGATAGTACAAGAAAGATTTGGTGACACTTTTATATATTTGATTTGTCACAAGAAATAAATGGTCTGATACATACATGTCTTCCATGTTTTTGAACTTAAATATCTGCGTTAACCACCTTGTATATAGATTTGTTTCTAATAACTGACATGAATTTAAAATATTGATACAATCTGTGTGCATATGCTAAGATTTGTTGTACTAAATTATCCCAAGCATTGCCATTTCAGAATCAAGCTGTGAAGAATTTCTAAATACAAATGTAGTTACAGAAGATCAGGAGTGATATATTTATATGTCCCAACAAAGGGTAATAGTAATAGTAATAATAAAATATTTAAGATATTGTTTTTTATATATATATATATATATAAAAAAAAAAAAAAACTTACCAGGGTTTACTTGGGCTTCAACACAAGCAGACATCACTAGGCTGGTGACAATTACTTGATATATCCTTTGCATCTCCATGAAGTTTCTATTCTTGCTCCTAAAAGTTCCAGATCAGAAAGGAAAAAATTATAGGTTATGACAAATAAATTGCATGAAGTTGTGTGTTACAGTTGGCTGAGAGCTGAGCAACCCAACGACCCCAGGTATATCCACACAGAGTCCTTGTTGTGCTTCAAGTGAAAGCTGGACCAGTCAACAGTGGCTGCAGTATATGAGCAATTTATGTCCCTCGTAAGTGCCATGTCGCTTTTGACATATACACACCACATACAGAGTTGTATCGAACTATGACAGAAAAGTCTTCATTATAATATGTTTTAAGCATGGTTCATTTTGTAGGTTTTAGGTTTCAGTGGCATAAAATAGTGTTATTTTCTGTCATCATGATATTTTGTGTCGCAAAATGTCAGAGCTAGAAGAACTTAGTAAATATGTGTTTTGATTCATTAGTCTTAGTCTCCACTTCCATAAAGTTAAAACACAAATAATAAAATAACTCATGTAAAATATATTATTAGTTGTTAAAGTTTCATGAAAAGAACATTTAAATACATCTATTCTTTTTAAATCTATTTCTTCTTTTAAAATGCAATGCCATATGACAAAGTAACAAAGCCCAGAGTCAAAAAATACTATACAATTTTTTAAAGGAGTAAAGTCAAAAGATTAATCAAATGCTGAAATGTAGGCCTCACAAATATAGAATTATCCATAAGAACGTACAATAAGATCTGCAGGTCACTGTCACTCTCTGAAACTCGCTGAGATATACACAAAAAGGCAGTCCAATTTACTGAGAGACGATTAAACTTACATTTAGAATTTCTTGGTCATGAATCCATCTGTTTTGAAGGATTAATCCACATTAGTTTCAGTTTGAAGCTTTCATCGAGGCTAAGTGCTGATCTCCTCCTCTGCAGGACTTCAGTGCAAATGGAAAAGACAGGCAGTGAGCAGGAAGGCTGATGTAACAGTATTTCTCACAGAGAGAAAATAACATGCTTGGAGATTTTGAGGTGAGGCCAAAATCCCAGAATTCCACCTGATCCACAAATGGTTCCAATTACACGACTCAGAGACAGTGCTACATGGCTGACAGCTACTGACAAAAATACAGCTTAGTTTTACGATGAGACGTAACCACTTATTAGTATAAACTCTGCCACTGTTATCCATGGAAAACCTAATACAAATAACATTGCATTGGAGTAGACATTTTAGTTTACCACATACTGTATATTTCCAGACTGAATGGAAAACTAATTAGCACAAAGAAAATTCCTGAGTTCTAATAATTTATAATACAACCTACAAAACATTCATATGAAATGATGAGGATGACTCACCCAAGCCACAGAACAAACAGTTTTCATGAACACAACAAGTAAAATATTCACAAACAAAAACTGATGGTAAAAAGGTAGTAAGAGTTTTAAGATTAAGATTAAGTCTTTATTTGGTCTCACACACAATGACACACAGTGACACATGGGAGAAATTTAACTTCTGCATTTGACCCATCCTTTTCAGGAGCAGTGGGCAGCCATCTTTCGACGCCCGGGGGGCAGTAGAGTTAGATGCTAATGAGTAGATAACCCCCTAATTAAAACCAGTAACACAAACAAAACAATACAATACAAAAGTAGATCTAAAAGTGAGTTTTTATTTTATGTTGTCACATTAGAAACTGTTCAGCATAAAACCCAATGTAAAAGCAGAGAAAACAAAGGGAAAACGTTTTGCCGCTCATCCGAGAGGCTTCGTCAAGCCTCTCGGATGAGCGGCAAAACGTTTTTGACTAAACAAACTTTGTCCAGTTGACAAATTGAATTACTTCTTTTATCATGGATTCTACCTGGACGACTGAGGGACTCTTCACGCAAAGGGAAGATATGTTATATTGCCAAAAGTATTTGCTCACCTGCCTTGGCTTGCATATGAACTTAAGTGACATCCCATTCTTAATCCATAGGGTTTAATATGATGTCAGTCCACCCTTTGCAGTTGTAACAGCTTCATCTCTTCCGGGAAGGCTGTCCACAAGGTTTAGGAGTGTGTTTATGGGAATTTTTGACCACTCCTCCAGAAGCTCATTTGTGAGGTCACACACTGATGTTGGATGAGAAGGCCTGGTTCTCAATCTCAGCTCTAATTCATCCCAAATGTGTTCTATTGGGTTGAGGACAGGACTCTGTGCAAGCCAGTCAAGTTCATTCACACCAAACTCTCTCATCCATGTCTTTATGGACCTTGCTTTGTGCACTGATGCACAGTCATGATGGAAGAGGAAGGGGACATCTCCAAACTGTTCCCACAAAGTTGGGAGAATGGAATTGTCCAAAATCTCTTGATATGCTGAAGCATTCAGAGTTCCTTCACTGAAACTAAGGGGCCAAGCCCAGCTCCTGAGAAACAACCCCACACCATAATCCCCCCATCCACCAAACTTTACACTTGGCACAATGCAGTCAGTCAAGTACCGTTCTCCTGGCAACTGCCAAACCCAGACTCGTCCATCAGATTGTCAGATGGAGAAGCATGATTCGTCACGCAAGAGAACACATCTCCGCTGCTCTAGAGTCCAGTGGCTGCGTGCTCTACACCATTGCATCTGATGCTTTGCATTGCACTTGGTGATGTATGGCTTGAATGCAGCTGCTCGGCCATGGAAACCCATTCCATGAAGCTCTCGATGCACTGTTCTTACGCTAATCTGAAGGCCACATGAAGTTTGGAGGTCTGTAGAGATTGACTCTGCAAAACATTGGCGACCTCAGTTTTTTGCTACCCTCTGTTATTATATTATACTGTGATGAGTGAGTTACTGTATCCAAATAATTTCCCTTGTGGATCAATAAAGTTTGTCTAAGTCTAAGTCTATGCGCCTTAGTCCCGCCCCATCAGTTTACGTGGCCTACCACTTGTGGCTGAGTTGCTGTCGTTCCCCAACACTTCCACTTTGTTATAATACCACTGACAGTGGAATATTTATGAGTGAGGAAATTTCACAACTTTGACTTTGCACAGGCATCCTATCACAGTACCATGCTGGAATTCATTGAGCTCCTAAGAGCGACCCATTATTTCATAAATGTTTGTAGAAACAGTCAGTTTGTAGAAAGTGAATACTTTTACAATATAGTGTAGCTGTTTAATAGAATATGATAATAAAGGTTACCCTTGCCCTCTCCTGGTGAGTTTCTCTCAATTTACCGGTCAATCTACGTTTCTACCCTCACCTATGGTCATGAGGACAAGATCGCAGATATCTGTTCCAGATGCCTCCTTAGGGAGGTGTTTCGGGTATGTCCCCTGGGGAGGAGACCCCAGGGAAGACCCAACATGCTGTCTCCCGGCTGTCCTGAGAACGCCTTGGGGCCCCCCCGGAGGAGCTGGAGGAAGTGTCCAGGGTGAAAATGTCTGGTAGTCCCTGCTTAGACCGTTACCCCTGCGACCCGGCCCCGGATAAGGGGAAGAAAATGGATGGATGGATAATAAAGGTCCAGCTCCAGAATGCCGCTGCAGGTGATGGGGCTCCGGGTGAGTATAATAGCTGCTACTGAAGATGATTTCAGTCTTTCTGACCTTATCTCTGAGGTTACTCCAGGCTGTTCCTGCTGTGCCCACTGTGCGCTGACCCCATTTAATCATTGCTGTAAAAGAAAGCCATTATGGAGACAAAAAACCCATGTCCACCATTCTGGTGCAGCTAAAAATACACATGCTGCAAATGCATTTTCAAAGGTCAGTTCTTAATGTACTGACCATCTTATTTGTAAATAAGATGTTGCCTGGTGAGTCAATGTAGAGTAAAAGGCAAATCAGGATGTAGTCTGTTTTGTTCAAAATATGCATTTACCTGCCTGTTTACAAGTGAAGGTAAATTATAAGATTTACTATGTCTATAATTGAGGTAAAAATCAAAATCAGGAGGAGAATCAACAGGAATAATTAGGATCTATTCCCATAATAATAGTCACGTATAAAACCATTATTATGATTTTATTATGAGACATTCTGTGATGAAAACAGCTGCTCAATGTTAAAACACTGCAAGATCAAAAATGTACAAAACTCAAGGAAATGAGTTATGCTTAACCCAAAACACAATATGGGTTACTTAAGATTTCAAACTCCTCTTTTACATAATGACCTCACAGATAGTTATTATGACAATAACACTGATGCTGAATTGATATAGAGCATATAACATTAGAGACATAGTGCCACAGACAGCAGACAGCAGCAATAAATCATTTGTAAATGGAATACCTAAACCACAAAGATGGAGGCATATTTATTAAAAATAGGCTTTTTCCACTTGTATAAGTCACTTAACTAATCACCAAAGCTTGAGTTAATTATCAGCACCCAACTTGCCATTGAAGTGATGCATTACTATCCTGTTTATGCAAATCAATTTAATCAAAAGATGATTGTAATCAGAACTGAAGTTCAAGTAAAAATGTAACATATATTTGGAATATTTATATAAAGAGGCCCTCCCTGAAGCAACCTTGACAAACTACACAACCCTTGGATTGGCACAAAAAGCACTGGCTTATGATTCCATGTGACTGGATTTTACAAGTACAGTGGTACCTCACCTTACGAAATTAATTCGTTCCAGAAGTGGTTTCGTAACGTGAAAAATTTGTAAGTTGAGTAGCTATTTCAATGGAAAAAGCCTGATTCGTTCCAAGGCCCCGATCCAAGTTTTTTTTTTTTTATAGTGTAACTTTTTTATAGTGTGGTCTGGACCTGCTCTAGACCTGCCAGGCACGGAGCCCCAGACATCCAGGGACCCAGGGGGACACTGCCAGCCCGCCTTAAGAGCTCCCTAAGCGGGCATGGGTCCGGGGATTGTCCCGGTGACCGGCCTGGAGGTCTTGAAGAGGCCGACCTCACGGTTCTATCCAGGCCGCTCTGTGAGCACCTTACGCAGGCAGGTCTGGAGTGGGTCTGGATCGCCGCGGCTCTTGCGTGTGAGCGGCGGCTCGCCTCGGCTGTGGCTCGAGGCGAGGCCAGGGCGTGGACGCGCGCGCGGTGCTTTGGTCCACCTGGTCTAGTCCTGGTTTAGTCCAGACCACTGCGGCTCCTCCTGGTTTAGGCCAGGTTTAGTCCAGACCACCGCGGCTCCTCTAGCCGAGGTCTAGACCACCGCGGCTCTTGCATGGGTCTCGTTCATGCGTTCATGCGCTCAGACTGCGTGCTGTCCTACTCGCTGCTCCCCTCAGCTGTGACTCGAAACGAAACCAGGAAATAGACCGCGCACGTTTGGTCCTGGTTTGGTCCGGGTTTGGCCCTGGTTTGGTCCAGGTTTAGACCTTGGTCTGGACCTGCTGGCAGCTCCGTGCCGGGTCACACATGTCCGCGCGCAGTCTTCTCCCCCCTCCCGCTTCCCCCCACACTTCACTATTGATACGTTTTGTTGGGAATCTGTGGGGGTTTGGGTGTTTGAACGGGCGACAGGTGTGAGAGGGGTTTAAATCCAGTCTGAGAAAAGCTATAATGTGTGTGGCTGAGCGCGCATTATTAGAATTTTTGAGATTTCGCGTTTCGTAACTTGAATCTAGCGACCAAAATTTACCGTGAAGGCATTTCGTAACTTGACATTTTCGATTGTTGGGTCATTCGTAAGGTGAGGTACCACTGTAAATTAAAAGAAAAAAAAAAAAAACTGATCCAAGATGAGCCATATGATCTGTACATGCTGATACAGTAATACTGTTTTTATGTATTTTTGTGTCCTCCAGATACTGCCTTACACAGCCATCTCAGTGTCATCCAAAGAGTCTGGCAGAATCTCAGCGTTTAGCACATTGAAAAGTCGTGGCACTCCGTCTGGTGTCAGGCCTTCCCCCTGCCCCCAGCTGTCCCGGTCGTCACTCTCATCTGTGTTTGACTCATATTCAGACCCAATCCCCGACTCTCTGAACCGCAACAGCTCCAGGGCGCCCAGGACCTGCTCCCCCAGTGGTGAGCTCTCTTCACTGGGTGTCTCTCCAGTGTCTTGTCCCTGCTCCAGCCGTTCTGGACCCCTGGATGGAAACCGGAAACACTCGAGCCTCACAGCACTCCCCCTGAAGCCCACTGAGCTGTCATCAGGGGCAACAGTGCCAGGAGAGCACTGCCCCGGTAGAGTGGAGGCCCAGGCGTCGCTAATCTGTTGGGATGCCAGAGGGGCCACTGATAATGAAGAGGGCAGAGCATCACAGGTTGGGCGCTTAGCCCGGAAGGTGATCTCCAGAAGACTGTCCTGGGAGCCCACTGAAAATAAAAGATCCAAGAGAAAAATGTCTTGGATTAAAAGGCCTGGGATGCTGTTTTTGATGGAATAAAATCCATTACCAAACAAGGTGGTAACAACAAAATATATTCATCATTATTCAGGAACCAAAGGCTGGAACCTGACCTAAACTAGGTCTAAAAAGAGGAGTTAAGTATGCTAAACTACGGTAAAATATACTATTCTATTCAATTTTAGGAGGTCTCAGAAATGAATGAAAAAGGTCTGTGAAGATCATTCACAAGATCTGACAAATCAAAATACTGTCCTCACAAATAGAAAACAAAATGTATCAGATTAATGGAGGTGGATAATGTTGACAGTATTGGATGATTTATAACACCGGTTTGCCTTTGGCACTGATGAGGAAAGGGAGAGATGGTTGCAGAGCTGAAACCTCTGAGTGGGCTGCCATGGCATAATGAATTATATGAGAAAGTGGAGGAGAAAACACTATAATGACAGATGCAAAGGACTCTGCACCAAACAAGATAGTCTTACAATTAGGCATGCAAAATATGCCATGGGTGAAAGTAAAAGCATAACAAATGAAACATACATAAAAGGCTAAATATGAGATGAAAGCCACTCACTGGAGGATAACTGTCCTACAGATTTGAGCTCCAGCTCTTGGATCTGCTTGACCAACAGTGAAATGTGCTGTAACAGGTCAGTGTTCTGCTGCAGCAGCTGCTGCACTCTGGACTGAGCCTCTGAGCGCGCACACACCTCCACAGAGAGCTGCTGCTGCAAGACGTGCACCTGAGATCACAACAGACATTATATGCACCCTATAGGCAGCACATTAGACCCACAGCCATAAGTTTACTACTGTTAACTAAATAAAATCTGGAATTTGATTTGTCCTAAACAGCATTACTTTAGAAACTTAAGAATCTGCAAATTTTAACTCTTGAACTATTGCTTGATTTCAGATAAAATCAGAAGATTCTCTTAATGTTCAATATAAACAGGGGAAGCACAAATGAATTACTAAATGCAGATTTTATTGTAATATAGCAAGTTCTTCAGTCCTGTTTTGTCTGTGGGGTCCTGTACAGTGTTTTGTAGTTGTAGTACAGTGTAGCACCTGTGTTTTGTAGCTGTAGTACAGTGTAGCACCTGTGTTTTGTAGCTGTAGTACAGTGTAGTACCTGTCTTTTGTAGCTGTAGTACAGTGTAGTACCTGTGCGTTGGCTGCCAGAGCCTGCTGCTCCTGCTGCTGCAGTTGTTTCTGTAGGAGCTGGAGCTGGTGCTCGGCCGAACAGGACGCCTCCTCAGACTGAGCCGAGGCCCCGAGGAGGGGCGAGTGCAGCAGTACAGGGGGGTCCTGCCAAAACAAATACATCAACTACATGAAGCCTTTAGGTCCTTTTCGAAGTCTATAGCCTCAGAGGTTATGAAGGGTTTGGGAATGGCAAGAAGAATAAACACTTTAATCATCTATATAACATTTAGACAAATAACATTTGATGCATTTATCTATAGCTGTATTATAAATTATTGATTGTGGTTGATCTATTGTTGCAATGTCATTCTTAAATAAATGATCAAGAAACTGGGAACTAAACAATTACAATATCTAGTACCAACCTGGCAAGGTCAGTGTAATATCAAACTACTGAATAATAAAACAACTCCCACACACACCAAACCTAGTAATGCAGTATATTCATATAGGCTTCAGGGTATACCCTCAAATGTATGATGGCTGTGTAATAGTTAGCATTGTTCTTACAGATGGATGGATGGATCTGACCATCACACTGAGTTATTTAGTTAATGTTGTCAACTCATCAACTTAAGAACTATTATGTTTGAGTGTCACTAAGGCCGGAAAGCTGATCAATATGATATTTTTCACAGCTGAGCAGCACAGTGACCATACTGTTTCTATACAATTTCCATGGGTTCAAATTGTGTCTTAATTATCTGAATTACACCAGGGCAATGTTTTGCTTAATTGTTAGAACACAGTGAAGATGGATGAGGTTCATGAGACCTGTTTTTTTAATAGAAAATTCCCCTCAAAGATATGTTTTTTTTTTTTTTAAATAAATGACACAATCCTAAAAACGTAATTAATGTGCTGTAATCTAATAGCTACAACACACTAACTGGATTCCAAAAAGATGCACAACATAGATTATGAGAACAATTTTTTTAAATAATAAATGCCATATTCAGACAATATTATGCAAATCCATCAAAAATGTGAAAGGTGTGCATGCAAACATGACGGTTCAGATTAGAAAACTGCACAATGTGGTAAAATAACCACAAAATGCAGAAATATCACTTGATATCACAGTTAAAACGATTACATTGTTTGTCTTATTTGTATTTTAATTTGCTCTTTTTTGTAGAGCTTTTGTATTTGTTTTAATTTCAGACAAGATTATAAGATGATTACAATTTTGCTAAACAATCACTGCAATCAATATATCTCCCACCTAACTTAGACATATATATGTTATAACAAATATTAAAAAAGAAAAATCCTTATTTTAACACATCCCTTGTAATTTATGTAACAACCAAGAACAAATTTATATCAAGTTGTCAGAGCCCAGATGTTGTGACATTTATCAAACACATATCGTCTAATTAAATGTAGCAGGTGTAGCTTTCACGTCTCAAGCTTTATTAAACCTTCATAGTGACAGGTGTTTCATGAGACTGACAAAGCAGAGGCTGACTGATCTAAATTTACCTTAGCAGCATCACTGTTGGCCTCCTCTTTTCTGCTTTTCTCTGGCTCTGACGAAGACGCACACTCAATGCTCTCCTCTGTCGTAGCTTCAAGGTCAGTCTCTGAGGACACAGTCAACTTCTTCTGAGCTGTGAAGATTGCACATAGAGTATTTGTCATTTCTCCCTTTGAGATTAATGTTGTCGTAAGAAGTGAATTGGAAAGGGTAGTCTTTGATCACCGGGAGCCTGGAGCAGCTTAAAAATGTCTTTGGTAGATTTTGATGTCTTTACTTAGACAGGTATGTGCTGTAGAGACAGTTTGTTTGAGTGTTTGTTTGAATGAGAAAGGAAACTAAAGGGAATTGATTCTTTGTTTAGAGATGTATTGAGAAAAACTTGCATTTACCTGCTAGTATTTAGTCTACTTTAGCCTGGAACTACACAAGGTTACTGTCTGTCACCATTGTTATTTTTTGTCTGGAATGTTTCACAGTATGGCAATAAACTTATACGGGTGTATTCACCTACTACCATTGCAGACTCCTCCCCCTTCGCGTCCTCCTCCTGGTCTTCACCTTTCTGCTGTGCAGTGAGCTGGTGGCACACGTCGAATGCTTGGCCCACAGTTCGGACAATTCTCATGGCCTGAGACTGAAACAGAAAATATTCAAAATCAAATATATAAATTTATGTCATGTTGAAATGTAAGTATGTTATGTTGTTTTTGCAAAATGTATTTGCCACATTTTGTTGATAAAAAACACATGGAAAAACATACACGAAAAGCTCAAACTGCACCATTTAGCATAAATATAAATAACATTCTCATTAATAAAGTTACAAAACACTGAAGTAGAGATACAGATGCAGGATGCATCTGACTTGAATTTAATTCCTTTTATATATATATACAGTATATATATATATATATAAAACATGTTACTCTTCTCTTTGACTTTGTTTATATTCTGTTCTTCTCTCAGAAAAATAAGATAAATAATAAGATTAATTTTCCTTCAAATTCGTGCACTTCTGTGAATAATGTGACACAAATATTGGAGCAATCTAAGTGAAAAATTGCTTTCAGATTTCAGACAGGGCAGTAAAAATAAAGCTGTAGAAATGTGGACTGGAGACACAATTCAATCTCGGCGCCGTCAGGAGAGAGTCCTTGTCGATGGAGTGGACACATGTGTTGTCAGGGTGATGGATCGGTCCATTTCTGAGACGCTGATAAGGTGAGCTCTGATTGGACGAGGCTGAGCGACCGCAGCGTCTGTACTACCAGGTCATTCATCAGGAGCAGGTTCATTTGCAAATAATTACAAGGTGACGTCAGGGAGTCTCCTCGTGTGGAAAGACTGTATAAATCAAGTTAATGGGTAAATTGCAAGGAAAGTGTATGCAATTAGGATGTTAAACAAATTTTGCACTATTAAAGTAATTTGATTCACTGAAACAAGTCTGTCATACAGCAGACATTCAAGACAAAAAAAACTGCAATTTGGAGAGTAGGGAATCAAAGACACAGGCTGAATTAATAGCTCAGGATATCAGTTACGGATAAGGACAATCAAATCAATTCATGGATTTGTTTGTATTGTGATTTTAATGTCTTTCTTTTTCTGCAAAGCACTTTAAATTGTGTGTGTGTGTGTGTGTGTGTGTGTATGTATGTATGTATGTATGTATGTATATATATATATATATATATATATATATATACACACACACACACACACACACACACAACTTATTTTTTTCTTTTTTATGAGTTTAAAACACAAAACTGGTGCCGTCTCATTAAACTGAAGACAGCCACTGACATCACAGCAGCCATATTCCAGAAGCTGGTTTTATTTCTAAAAATGGTACTCACTGCCAGAGAGGCACCAGAGCCAGTAAGGTGTGCAAGTCTCATGATAGAAGAAAACTGCTCATTTGCACTGACAGCAAAATAACCAGATACAGCCTACACAGCTCAGACTCTGAAATGGCCAACAAAAGGGGATACATGAACACTTCAAGGATCAGGGCTCAGAATGAAACTTATTTATTTGGACAATTTGAAGATTCTACTCTACTAAAGATAAAAGGAGAAGTTCAATTTGTCAACTGGACAAAGTATGTTTGGTTGAAAACGTTTCGCCGCTCATCCGAGAGGCTTCGTCAGCTTGAACTTCCTTTTATCATGGATTCTACCTGGACGACTGAGGGACTTTTCACGCATACTCTACTAAAGGAATCTCGTGATAAAATTCTGACTTCACACTTTTAATTTAGGGGTAAAGGCTTTCAATCATTGACCTTATACTGGAATGAGATGATGTGGTAACATTTTATAATAACTGCACTTTTAATGGTCTTGATGCATGATGGAGAAATTGTTTATTAAGAAAGATTCATACTTAATGTGAGTGCAGCGAACCGCCTCACTAGCCTCGGCCTCTGTGTTTCTTGAAGTTTCTTTCCGACGTGTGACGTAACGTAAAAATAAAGAGTCTTGAATCAAAAGGTTTGTCTTTTCTATCCTTACTAAAGTGAAGGTCATACAGAGTGGATAAAAATAAAGTGAATAAAGAAAGAAGGAAACGGAAAGAGGAGTTTCTAAGGTTTGTGGTTTTCCTATGCGTGTTGTGTAAGGCTCTGTATGTGTTGTGATGTCCTTTTTGGCGTCCTTGCGTGTCGTATAGTGGTGAGTTCCTGCCCTGTCACTGGGAGACCGGGCTTTCTTGTACTTCTTGGCTCCCGACAGGACTCACCCTATGTTTTGTTGTTGGCGGTGCTACTTGATGTCCGTGACTATTACGCGACATTCAAAAGACTGTGTAGCTTCTGTGGTCCAGGATGTCCTAATACCCCGTCATCTCTCGGCTCTGAGTATCTGTGGTCTCGGGGTATCCTCCTGGCCACCAGACCGCGGCTTCTATCCTTACGTAGCGTAGTCGTTTCTTCTTGTGTGTGTATATGTGTGTGTCTTGGTGTGGTGTCTTCTGTCTTTCTGTGTATTGAGTCTTCTGTGTCTTGAGTCTTCTGTGTTGTGAGCCGTGTGTTCCCTACGTCTGAATATATACCAAGCAGAATCAATGATAAAAGATCAAAGAATAAAGGATCAAAGCGAGCCAATCAGGACGCGTTTTCAACATTAAAGCGGGACCGACGTCCAATGAGAAAGCAGATACTTGGAAAACTCATAAGATGGCCACCACACATAGAACTCATAAAATGGCGGCCACACATAAAAACACACATAAATGGCTCTTACACTTAATAAAAACTTAATAATTCCTTATGTCCTAACTTTAACTCTTTTATTAAGTAGTTACTAAGCTGGATCATTCTTAAAGTCTAATGTCTAAGTGTAAGTTTAACACAAAATCCCTGTATATTTAGGCTAAGTTCTTCTCTCAAACTGTGATGTCATCATGTGATAACACAGGAAGTGTGTTTAAAACTCCATACATCTTCACTAGAATCATTTGGATCGTTTCAGCCGTGCAATTGCCAATCTCTATTGAACAAAAGGTAAAAGGTAGCTGTTAACTTGAAAACTCAAATATTTGTGAATCAAACAAAACAGAACTCCAGGTATGTCTTTGAGGACATAACAACATTATAACATGGCTAAAAGCTCACGAGAATCCATTTTGTGTAATACAGGACCTTTAAGTGCTACCAATGCTGTTTTGAATACACAAATACAAGAAATAATACATCTGGACCAATCACTTCGCTTTCCTCTCAATAAAGTCAACACTCACTTTTTAAATGCTCCAACCAAGACACATCCATCAACGAATCAACCAACAGCAGACAAAATCACTCTTCCCTTGGAGGAGGTAAAAATAGAGCAATCAAGTTTGACATGTGAATACTACCCCCCTTTGTTTTTTTTCTCACTCATGCATTGTAAATCAAAATAATTAGCCTCTTTCTCCTTTCGAGGCCAGACTCAAAAGCACTGTTGATGTTTAGAAGTGACATCTAAAAGGCCTGCTGAGGCAACCGCATGTCTTGGTGGAAATAAATCAAATCTTCTGTTAACAGCAGGTCCCATCTCCTCCCACTCGGCCATGTGCTTAATCTGTGACACCCAGATAACGCTTGAGCACCCATGGGACTTGTGCGGCCGTCTCTCTCTGGCCTTGGGAGAGTCCTACATCAACATCCATTTCCCCTCTTTGTACCTTTGTGATTAGTATTCATTTTTACTAAGTCACTGTCTGTCCAGTCGCCATGGTGACATTTGTCATAGGAGGAAAAATGGCTGCAGTGTAGCTCCACTAATGTTGTCTCAATACCAAAATTACAAAGGAAACTACTTGATAGTCATTACCAATTTCAATGCCACAATGTTAATTAAAACACGTTCTCCATCATAGAATTACATTATCAACACTTAATAGTATAGTGTCTTTAAAGGTAACTTTTCTAAAGGGGGTTATGGAAGAGGATATTGATTTGCCTGCAATGTTACACAGTATGGCATTAAAATCTTGGATTCAAACATTTAATCAAAAGCACCTTAAAGGTGTCACCTGCTCATCCCCTTGGACATAGTAGGTAAAATTAATACCATACTCTGTAAGATTCCAGGCAAATCTGTATTTGTTTTTCAGTATCAATGCCTGCTCAAATAATGTTTTAAAAATCTATTTATATTTACAACCATAAGCTTGACAAAAGATGTGAGGAAAGGATGCAAAACAAGAACGTGCTTTTGACTTGGATTAATTGGCCATATGCTCATCATGCATCACTGTGACAACACGCATAAATATTAACTTCAGAGAACGCCACAGCATGAAGTGAAAGTGAAGTAGACCATAGTGAAGTACCTTTTTCTTGGACTTAAACACATTGCAGCGGAAAATGTTGCTCTGCCCGTCTCTGGCGATGTAGCTGAAGATTTTGAGGTCTTGAGCATCGTGTGAGACGTAGAAGATCCTGTAGTGGATAGATGTGATGAGGCTAATGTTTTTTTTAATTAAGTGTAACTGAATATATTAAACAGGGCTTTGTTGTTTGCTTTCTGACACATTTGTTACTATACTTGCTGTTACTATACTATATTATGTGCAATCTGTGAAATACTCTAATTACACCTTATTTAATCCTACCTTTACCTTTGTATTTTATATTTTATTACACATTCTTTTTATTATATTGTTTATCTTTTCCCCTGCACTTTTTGCAACACTTTTTTACCATATACAGTGGTACCTCACCTTACAAATGACCCAAAATGACACAAACGAAAATTTCAAGTTATGAAACGCCTTCACGTCAAATTTTGGTCTCTAGATACGAATGAAATTTCAAGTTACGAAACGCGAAATCTCCAATCCAATCCAACTTTATTTATAAAGCACTTTAAAAACAACAAATCTCAAAAATTAAATTAACACGCGCTCAGATGCACGCCCCGAAACGTAAATACACTTTATCAACACACACGGGGTTAGGTTCCAGAGGTGGCCCGCGGTGGGAGAGGTCCCCGAGGTAAGACAACTTTGTATTTTGCAATTGTTCTACATGTTTTAGGGCTGTAATTGCCTCACCACACACATTCTACGCTTTTCTCAGACTGGAGTTTCTCTCGCATTTCTCTCTCGTTTGAACACTCGAACTTTCATAGATTTTCAATGGAATGTGTTGGGGGGGCACGGCTCGCCGAACGTGCGATGGAAGCGGAGACACAACAACACATGATCAGTGTGGTAAAACTCACCTGTCTCACGACGGTCTAAACCCCGCTCACGTTCCCTATTAGTGAGTGAACAATCCAACGCTTGGTGAATTCTGCTTCACAATGATAGGAAGAGCCGACATCGAAGGATCAAAACGTCCATACGGCGCAAGGCGGCGCTACACCGGGGCTGCAGGATGGAGAGCCGTGGCGCCCGGGCCGTGCCTCCTCCTCGGGGCCGCGAGCACGCGCGGCTCGGCCCGCCCGCGCGGCTCACAGCTCACAGTCTCAGCCCCACGGCTCTGGAAGTCACATAGAACCAGAGCCCGCCCCGAGCGAGACCCCGCGGTCTTGCCGGCCGATAGAGCTCCTTTCTCGGCTTGTTAGCTCACAGTGTCAGCCTCCCGGCTCTGGAGGTCAGATAGAAGCAGAGCTCACCCCGCCCCGCGGGGCTGGCAAGGAGCGCAGACACGAGCAACGCACTCCTCCAACGGTACTACCATGTTATAATAATAACAGGTCCAATCCAGGTTTAGTTCTGGTCTAGACCTGGTTTATTCCACGTTCTTTTAGTCCTGGTCTAGTCTCTTAGCCTGTCAGGATGCAGAACACAACGTTACACTATAAAAAAATGTTACACTCTAAAAAAAACAACCTTGGAACGGATCAGGCTTTTTCCATTGAAATAGCTACTCAACTTACGAATTTTTCACGTTACGAAACCACTTCTGGAACGAATTAATTTCGTAAGGTGAGGTACCACTGTACTATTATTACATGTTATTAGTACTTCTTGACTATCTTAGCAAATCAACGGTTCTTCTGATCCTAAGCATTTCATTGCATTGTTGACCTTGTGTTGATCCTGCATATGACAAATAAACCATCTTGAATTTGATTAAAACAGCTGCACCAACAAAGGTCTTACCTGTAAATGGGGTCCTGTGTCACTAGAATGGTATTGTCATCCCAAGACCACCCTTTCCTCTGTCAGAACAGAACAAAAATGTGAGCAGATTTTCAACAAAATGTTTTTATATTCTATTAGAAATAGAGGAGAGAGATGTATCAATATATGAAAGATATTGCCATTCCTGATCTGAAAACATGCGAGGTGGAAGATCAATATATTGTTTATAGTAAAAGTACTTTTCAAAAACCTGTTTTAAAACAAAATAACAAACATGCAGTGAAATCTTCCAAACAAGGACATAAGGTTAATTTTGTGCACTTGTGGTTGTACTTATTTTTGCTGCACATTCACGTTTGGGGCAATTCAACGGAATCATTTTCAAACATATTTATGAATGTTTTTGATTGGTTTCCATAAAATCACCTGATTATTTTCACAGATGTATTTCAAAAGAAAAACTGGGATATTAAATTCTAAAGTCAATCTCACCCAGCCCTATTAGATCATGCACATTTTGATAATTGGACTCTACATCTGTGAAGAGCCATATTGATTATTTAGTTATTTATAGGCTTTTTATATGGCAAAATAAATCCAGTGAAACAAGTGCCCAGTATATTATAGCTTAATTTGTCGATCTTGTTTGTTACCAAAGCAACAAATGTTCTTGGGTTGAGTAGTATTTGAAATCAGATGGTCTTTGATAATGTAAAATCTAAGAACTGGTCTAAGCACTGACAAAACAATGACCTTTTTCTTTTTTCGGAGGAGAACTTTGACAGAGTCGGTCGACACCACAATGTTCACTTTCTTCTTCTTAATGTTCTTCAGCTTGAATTCATACTGCAGAGAAATAAACAATACTTTACACTGAAAAAGCCAGAGTGATTTTCACTTTGCTCTTCTGGAGGGCAAACTGTGATTGAGCACTGATAAGATGTCCTACATGCAGCAGAGGGACTCTTTTATCCTTGTCTATGAAGTCTGTGCCCCATACATCCAAATATCAATGCTCTGACATCTGAGATCAAACATGTTTTATATGGAATAACACACTTGCTTTGAAAACACTAAATCCAACATCAGATGATTGATAGATAATTGAAACAGTAAAAGAAGCCCACAGTGTCACAGTATTTGCTTTTCTCTGCTATCTTTATTTTACTTTGTACAAAACGCTCAGTGACTTTTTAAAAAATACTGATTTCACCACAAAGTCCCACAGTGTGGCATTTATCTTCTACTATCTCTATGAAGACAAGCAAGTAGTACACATACACACATACCACCAGGACAATTTACAGGCCAGATCTGTGGAGAGGCAAGTCCTCCCAACCTAAGAATGCATGTTTTTAAGCTCTGAAGGTCTGACATAAAAACGCCTATAATTAAATCAATGCAAGGTAGTGGGGAGGCAGTAGCTCATTTGGGAGTGTAGTGTTCATTCTCTGATCTGAAGGTCAGCAGTTCATCATTGGTAAAGCAGTCAGATCCGCTGGCCCACAGGTTGGCGTTGCAATTCCAGTTCCCAGCAAATACTGCCATTGTGTCCTTGGGCAAGTCACTTAATCCAACTCGCCCTCAGTGTCTGCATACACTGAATGAATGAATGTGTGTGAATGAGAGTGGTTCCTTGATGTAAAGCACATTGAGTGCCTTGGACATAGAAAAGCTGTATTTGAATGTGATCATTTACCATTTACAAACAAGTGCCAGACCCCCCTCTAGAAAAATGACATAGTATACCTTTAATTTATTGCCATATTTAAGGTCATATCATCTATCTTCTTCTCATACACCATCGATCATTATTCAAATATCCAGGCTTTGGATTTTCACCTTGGCTTGGCTCTTGGTAACCTCACCATCCATCTTATATTCACCATCCTCCATAGGCTGTTGCACTCTACTTCTCCCAATGGCAGCATCAACCGCCAGAGCTGCTACCCCCACTTCTGTCTCTCACTGAACATAATTGAGGTTTTGCAGAAAAAAACCCCAACCAAATAACCTTGAGACTACAGCCTCTTTTACACCCTCTCATCATTTCTCAACCTCTAGTTCAGAGTTCGTTTTAGGGGAAGTATACGGCAGGTGAAGGACTTTCTATCGTTATGTAAAGTGGGACAGGAGGGCCATCCATCTCAGCAAATGTCAGAGTTCGATGAAGTGGATCATAAGAAGTCTTCACCGCTCATTTCCAGTCACCTCTAGTGCTTCTGCCCTCATCCTGCGACCACTCCTTGGTAAGTAAGTGATGACATTGTACAGAATATTATATAATATTACAGTCCATGGCCTCTTGTTTTCAAAGATTTGCATATCGACGTATACAGGGAGAGCACTAGACGTATACGCCTAGTGCTCTCCCTGGTGCAACCTTGAACTCCACAATTGGACAAACTAAAACATTACACTTACCACAATATAGTATATCTAATTAAATAACAATTCATAATTTACTCATGATTAAATGCAGCTTTCTATTGTACCATAACCTATGCTTTTGAAATAGTCAGTTTCAATTTCCTTCGTTTATTTCGTTTATTTTTGTTTTCCCCATCAAAGCTGAAGAAGTAAAAAGAGCAGTGCCTTCCAGTTCCAATTAAGACTGACAAAACAATAGTGTATTTTTGACACACAGCTTTTAGGCACTGGAAAAAGAATCTGCATATTGAATTTATTGAACGTTTTTTGCAACAGCCCTCAAAGCTTGCAGCACATCATAAAAAGATATATTTGGCAGCAATGACAGGAAATCTTGGCAATAAGTGAAAGGCTGTTCCTCTGCAGTGAAGCGCAGGGATTATTACAAGGGGGGGACGCAGCTGACCCTGAGCTGACACACTAACTTGGTTGTTTAGATTAGATCTAGCAGCATCTGACTAGGCTGCTAAATCCTCTGCCAACACAGCTCCATGGTATCTCTGTCTCTGTGGGTTTTAAAAGTGCTTTCTATTAGACATTACCCTGGAAGCTGCATCTCTCCGCAGCCATAAAACCAAAGTCCAGCCCTGATTTAAAACACTACTGACAGCCAATTGAATGTGACTACAGAGTACGTTTACACAGACAGCGAGTACAAACTGTGCACGAGAGGAGATGAGCAAGGTGAAGGGCGTATTAACCTCCACACTTCAATATTGATTGTAGTGAAACTGGACAACTACATATACCATAGGCCACATTTACAGGTCTAGATAAAGGAAAAAGGGAGTGTATATCTTACTCTGATTCTCCTCATGGCTGCCACTATCTCCATCCTGCTGCCTGGTCGCCCCACCTCCAGACTTCCAATGTACTGCAAAATGTAACATCATATGGTTTACATTCAATACACGAGTACATGAGTAAAACAAAACAGAACAGAACAATTATTTGAACATAATATTGTGCACTGACACATGAATATTTCTATAAGCTTAGACAGATTTAGGCCTATGACACTGGACTATGCACAAAGTCTTATTTAGAAAGTTGTTGTACATCTTTAAACAATTAGAATAGGTGTCTTTTTGTATGCTTTACTTAAAAACCTTAGTGCATATGGTTGTTCTTGTGTGGATCTCAGAAGAGTCAAACTAAACCAGACTATGAGTTAAACCTATATATTTATCTAAGTTACCATTAATCACTTTTTCTTAGCCACAATCAGTTATGCAAGTCTGATTGATTAAATTGCAAAATGATCACAGAAAACACGCTCCACACTATGGCATGGGTACCATCTGAAGTAACCACCTTGTACGTGACTAACAAACCCTAAACATTTCTGCGGCTGTGTCGGACTTACCTTAGCCTCGAAGCACACCCCATGCTTAAACACCTCCTCGTTGTGCATGGGAATCCTCAAATCGTGCGCATCATCCACGAGATTGTACTTGGTTATACCTGGCATCGCCTTAACAGTGCTGCTCGCGGCTGCCGCTCCTGACACTTGTTTTACGACAGCGCTAGAGAGCCGCAGATATGCGCATGATCCCCTCCTCCCGCTCCAGACTCGTCACTCCGGGGGGTCACCGGGGTGAGCGTCTCCGAGGGTTGGTTGGTCCGAGGGTTGGATGAAGCTGCAGCCCGCTGATTGTCAAAAGATGTGGGCGCTTATGACCCAATCACTCCTACTCCCGAGCTCCCAGGCACGGGGGAGATGTGCAGAAAGCGACGCCAACAGGCAGCCGATGACGCACGGACATTAACGCACTGTTTTCTCTTGTCTCAGGGTCGAGGCATTCACCTACCCACAATTGTGACAGAAAATTGAGTGGCAAAAGTGCAGCGTGCCCGAGAGTGTGTATGAAATAACAGACAGATAATAGAGACGAGGAAGACGGAGGAAAATATCGCCACAGTCGCTTCACAAGCTACTGACTCTGGCGACATCTAATGGCTAAAAGAAGAGCCACACACTTTCAGTCAGCCGTTTAAAGGAGAATTAACGTGTTTTTTTTTGTTTTTTTTTAACAATCTGAGCCTTATTTCAGTAATAGAACAAGTTGTTTTACTCACCCATAGCACTTTGGTGTCATATGGAGCACTTCTGGAGATGTTTTAGTTTATCGATCTCCGTAACGTGAGTTCTCGGGGCATATATTTGCGGTCTCCAAATAACACAAACTTTAGCACTTTTCAAATCATAGAAGCTCAATGTCTTAGTCTACACTTTTGTTTGAGTCAAAAGTGGCCTGTGATCAGAGATTTATCCATAATTTACAGCTTTGCATTCCATGTTTGGGTCCCGAGAGCTGAGAGCGAAATAAACTGTGACTCCGCACATGCGCACTGGCATCCTCATCTACTCGAAACTATGGATAAATCTCGGATTACAGGCCACTTTTGACTCAAACGAAAGCGTAGACTAAGGCATTGAACTTCTATGATTTGAAAAGCGCTAAAGTTTGTGTTATTTGGAGACCGCAAACATTTGCCCCGAGAACCCACATTACGGAGATCGATAATCTAAAACATCTCCAGAAGTGCTCCATATGACACCAAAGTGCTATGGGTGAGTAAAACAACTTGTTTTATTACCGAAATAAGGCTCAGATTGTAAAAAACGTTAATTCTCCTTTAACACCAGTGTTTCAAAAAGATTTGTAGGACACAGAGATTGATACATAGGCTTTTTGTGATATAAATGAGTTAGAAGGATGTGCAGTAGATGATTTACACAAATTAGGGTTTATCATAAGTGAGGATAGTGGTACTTTCTACTGTTTGGTCCAAGGACTAGAGGTGGACGTTTCCTTAAGTCAGACATGTCCAAAATATGTCCCGTGGGCCAAATGCGGCCCACGGGCCATAGCCCTCAGGCTTCCAGGCCATAGCCCTCAGGCTTCCAGGTGAATTGGCCCAAATTACCTTGAGCAGAACTTTTGACTGCAAGTTTTTTGAAAATCTACCTTGATAAGACAATATTTAATATTTATTGTGTGGTTTTGAGGATCATGGCATGAATAAAGTACTGTGTGACGTGTTAAAGAGGCTATTTTTGTCAAAAAAGAGAATCCGTTGTTAAACAGAAATGGGGGAGTTAGACACAACTTGTCTCCCATCTATAATTCGATTCTCAAACAAAGAAACATTAGGACAGACAAGCCATTGCAGAGGGGTGGAGAGGGTCGTTGTCTTGAATAGGGAATTGGACGCCAGAGAAATTTGAAATACAAAGAGACAGATTAGTTGATAGTTTCAGAGCTATTTCAGGGTAGTGAGCGCCGCCTAGGGCTAATAGATATGCTAATACAAGACGCCAGAGGAATTCGTAAAACAAAAGAGAGTAGCTGGGATAGGTTCAGAGCTTTGTTCAGGGTAGTTAGCTCCTCCCTTGCAGCCAGATATAAACAGGGTCTAACCAGCATGAGGGCCAGAGCTGACGAAGCCTCTCGGATGAGCGGCGAAACGTTTTCAACCAAACAAACTTTGTCCAGTTGACAAATTGAACTTCTCCTTTTATCATATTCACTGTATTGAGCACCAGTCTATGGCCCTTGATCGGCCCTCTGCTTTGTCTGTGTTTAGATATGTGGCCCTTGATGAAAAAACTTTGGACACCCCTGCCTTAAGTCAAATGCAAATCATGAAAACATTTACTACTACTTACTTGACACAGAATGAGTGGGAGAGTCGATATTTATATATTTTCATGATGGGGATGGGTAGGTTGTCTGAGTGAGGCAACTGGGCCCCCTAAATAAAATAATCAGAATGAATGAACACCTTGAATCTATCTTCTAATCTCTGGCATTAAAAAGCACATACTCATCAGACTCCACACACAGCCTCCATGACCAGTACAAACTGCTCCCATCTGGAAATAGGTTCTCCTCTCTCGTTTTGAGAACCCAGGACTGGTATTAAACCTTTCTTTTTATGTATGCATTGTATGGATGTGTCATAAATGTTTCAAATAAGGTTTGCTAGGAAGAAAAATAAAGTTCTTGAATTGAGGAGGAGCATAACAAACAGACACCTGCTTTAGTGACGTATTATCACTAGTACTATTTATACATTAATATTTAACATGGCCAAACAAAGTACTTTTACTTTCCACCCCTAGACATTTCTCTTCCATCTTGTTTTGCTTTGGGAGATGCCATCATTTGCCAGTCAGCTGTAGCTGCAACAGATATTGTTTACTTGTAGACTCAATGTAAAGTATTTGGAAAAACACGGAAAGCACAATAATCCAGTATTCTGTAGAGTATGTGTTAAAGAGACGAGCAAGATTTGTTGTCACAATCAAAAGGAAATTAAGCCGTCTTAATATAGCCTATTATATGAACTGACAAAATACTGTATCTTGAAATTGATACATCAGAAATGAGCTAAAAACGCATAGGCTCCTCTCCAGACAATTACTGTGATATTTTTTTCAATGTCCTATCGTAGTGTTGCGGACCAAGTTGTAGTAATGTAGTAGACCAGGAATCTTTGGAGAAGAGGGACAAACGTGTCCCCTCCGTTTATTGCATGAGAACAGGCAGAAAAGACCGGGAACCAGACCAATTTACAACATGACATGTGGTCAAGGGGCATGGTCCATGAGATGTGGCAAAGCTGGTGAACACATTATGACGATGTATATGAGGACGTTATGTTCCTGTTCTCTCTTTGTCCAGCAGATGGCAAAAGAGCTCTTTACATAGGGCCTATACGGGCCCTCCAAAACCCGCCAGTCTGTGGTTCTGTGAATCTTCTCCAAACTCTAAACCAGGGGTCTTCAACGTTTTTCAGGCCAGGGACCCCCAAACAGATGGCGAACTGGGCCAGGGACCCCCTACTATATATACGGCATAGAATTGTGTTTTATATTAAATTGAGCTTAGTGTCATGTATAAACATTGCTACTCTGTTATGGTACATCCAATACAAGGAAATAATACACAGGTTAATACTGTATTTTACACTATAAAATATAAAATTATATTATTTTAAAGTGAAATCAAAAGATTTCGCGACCCCCCTGCAGTACCTCCGCGACCCCCCTAGGGGTCGCGACCCCCCTGTTGAAGACCTCTGCTCTAAACGTCACCCTCTAGTTACATGGCTTGTTTTTCAACAAACTTCAGCATGAGGCAAGTTGCAAAAATGAACTGGCCTCTGATAACATAAAATGAAGAAGCGTTATTAGCCTATAACTCGCATGTACACATCCTTGAGAGGGACAGGGTGTACTCTTAAAAGCACCCTCAAACTGGGCTCCAACAGCTCTAGTATATTATCTGTAGCTGTGCAGATCTCCTTGGGGAAATAGGTCGAGTTCAAGTAGCAGTTCTCTTAATCAGGTCATCAGGTACCTGCAATAACGCTCTAGCTTTTGCCAGTCTTCTTAGGGGCCCCACGTAATGGCTGCTCACACGATTGTCACGTCTTATTACCATCATCCGCACTTGATCTTTAATAAAGAGAAGATCTCGTTCATTTGAAATATAAACAAGATCTAATGTCAAAATACCATCTGCGTCATTCGATATTTTCACACACTTGATATTGACTTTATAGTGAATCAATTAGAAATATCATGTCTCAATTCTCATCGCCCTTTTCCCAACAATTTATTTTTATTTTTATTTTTTAGAGACAAAACAAATAACACAAAATATTCACATTTTCACACACATAAAAGCATCATAAAAACGAGTCTTATGTAAAACATTTACAAATTGATAATTTTGCTTCAAGTTCAGTTAAAAGTGACTTAAAAGAGTTCAATGACACCAGATCTTTCAGTTTAAAATCCCTCTGGAGTTCATTCCAGGAATGAGCTGCTGCAAAACGAAAAGCCTTCTTTCCAAGTTCTGTGCGAGCTCTGGGCACAGAGAGCAGGAGCAGCTCCTGAGAGCGGAGACCGTAAGTGCTGCTGCTCCTCACCTCTATGAGCTGCTGGAGATAGGACGGCACCAGCCCAACAAGACATTTATAAATAAAAAGATACCAATGCTTCAGTCTACGATTGGTCAGGGAAGGCCAGCCCACACGGGCGTACAAGACACAATGATGGGTCAGGGACCTCATGTTTGTAATGAAACGTAGTGCACCATGATACACAGTGTCAAGAGCATGCAGACAGTCTACAGAGGCATTCATATAAATGACATCACCAAAATCAAGAACAGACAGAAAAGTAGCACTTACAAGTTTTTTACAAGCCTCAAATGACAAACAAGATTTAATTCTAAAATAGAAGCGCAACTTCAATTTCAGTCTATGAGTCAATTTTTGAATATGTGGCTTAAAGGAAAAGCAGTCATCGATCAAAATCCCAAGATATTTATATTCTGACACTTTTTCAGTTGGTTTGCCTTCATTTGTGGTGATTTGGGGGAGATGTTGAGGTGTTGTTTTAGATTTGGAAAAAAGCATGTATTTAGTTTTATCTGAGTTTAAAACAAGCTTGAGATGATAAAAGTTTTGGACAGTGCGAGCTCTGCTGAGGGGGCTGAAGTGTATAGAATGGTGTCATCGGCATAAAGGTGTAGGTTTGCATTTGTGATGTTATTGTCAAGATTGTTTATGTAAATAATAAAAAGAAGAGGCCTGAGAATAGAGCCCTGCGGGACTCCTGTGGACACTCTTTGCAGACTAGATCTATGATTCTGAACCTTGACACACTGAGTTCTGTCAGACAGATAGTTTGAAAACCAACCAACTGTGTGATCTGAAAGCCCGATGCTGTGCAGTTTTTGTTCAAGCTCAGTGTGATCTACAGTATCGAAGGCTTTGGAGAGGTCAACAAAAAGAGCTGCACAATGCTGTTTTTTTCGTCCATGAATTGCAAGATGTCATTAATTACTTTGATAGCTGCCGTTGTTGTACTGTGCTGTTTTCTGAAGCCGGACTGAGAGGGACATAAAATATTTGCAGAGGTAAGAAATTCTTTTAATTGCATGTGAATGAGATTTTCTAACACCTTAGCTAGGACTGACAATTTGGAAATTGGACGATAATTGTTTAAATTTGTTGGATCTCCACATTTAAATAAAGGTAACACATAGGCCGATTTCCATGTCTGAGGAATGGTGTTGGTGGACAGAGACAAATTGAATGTGTCAAAGGGGGAGCAATGACATCGGCCGCAGTTTTTAAATAATACGGCTCTAGCTCATCAGGGCCTGCTGATTTGGTTTGATCCAGGCCCTTTGGGGCCCTTGACACATCCAGGATAGAGAAAGGGCGGAAAGAGAATTTGTGCGACAGGTGTGGATTCATTGTTAGCTGAGGAGAGTCATGCAGATGTTTTGTAGAGTCAATTAATGACCCAGAGGCAATAAAATGCTCATTAAAGCATGATAACATTTCCATTTTGTCTGTTATGTTCCGGGAGTCTTTTATTATGCTTACAGGCAGCTCCATATCAGAATTTGTTTCATTTAGGGACTTAATTATTTTCCAAAATTTTGCAGGATTGTTTAAGTTTTCTGTTGTGTTTTTGATGAAATGATCAGATTTTGCTCTCCGAATAGCAGTGGTGCAAGTATTACGGAGCTTCCTGAAGGCCAACCAATCAGCAGAGTAGTCAGTTTGTCTGGCTTTTGCCCATGCAGCATTTCTGTCATGTAACAGTTGAGCCAAGTCTGAGCTATACCAAGCATTATTTCGACCTTTAACTTTGTAATGTCTGACTGGAGCATGTTTATCAAGTAATTTAGTAAAACCCTCTCGAAAGTAGCTCCAGGCTTTCTCAACATCATCCATCTTTCAACAATGACATCTTTCTATAGAACAAATTTAACCTGTTGACCGCCCCGGCCTTTTCTAAGCAGTGTGTTGAATATATTATATTGATATATGATAACTTTATCCATCTATCCATGATTGTGACACACAAAAATACAGTGTACAGACAATAGAGGCTGTTATGATGAAATAAAATAATGATGACACATGTTAATGCCATATCACTAAGCCCTACTTTTGGCAAGATGTTGTGTTCTCTGTTGTGTTCTGGCCTATAAAAGGAGCCAGCAACCTTTGTCCAGGCTGGGGTGCTGCGTGTGGCTGCCAGGCTGTATTTAACTTTTGTATCTTTTGGAAATATTTTAAAATTTTTCATGTGATGGTGGAATAAATGCACTTTAGGTTCATGGGAGTTTGCCCAACCAGTCCACATGTGCTTTGTGGATCTGGAGAAGGCATTTAACCGTGTCCCTCATGGGGTCCTGTGGGGGGTGCTCTGGGAGTACGGGGTTCAGGGCCCTTTGCTAAGGGCTGTCCGGTCCCTGTATGACCGGAGCAGGAGCTGTGTTCGCATTGCCGGCAGTAAGTCGGACCTGTTTCCAGTGCATGTTGGACTCCGCTAGGGCTGCCCTTTGTCACCGGTTCTGTTCAATGTATTTATGGACAGAATTTCTAGGAGCAGGAGCCGATTTAGGGAGCACAGGATCTCATCTCTGCTGTTTGCAGATGATATTGTCCTGATGGCTCCATCGAACAAGGACCTGCAGTGTGCACTGGGGCAGTTTGCAGTCGAGTGTCAAACGGCTGGTATGAGGATCAGCTCCTCCAAATCCAAGGCCATGGTTCTCGACCGGAAAAAGGTGGCTTGCCCTCTCCAGGTGGGTGGAGAGTCCTTGCCTCAAGTGGAGGAGTTCAAGTATCTCGGGGTCTTGTTCACGAGTGAGGGGGAGGATGGAGCATGAGATTGACAGTTTAAGGTAGTTTAGTAGTAGTTTAGTAGTAGTAGTAGTAGTAGTAGTTTAAGGAGGAACAGAGCAAAGCTGAGCCAATATTCCAGGTCAGACACAAGTTCATCACAAAAAATATATTTACAAAAGAGAGGTGCGCTATTTAAAAAAAAAAAAAAACTGTAGAGGAGTTGAGCCGACTGAGGCACCGTCAGTGCAAGAAGGAGCGCTACCGCAGATCCTTCATCCCCACCCCATCAGACTGTATAACTCCACTGTATAGTCCAATGTGCACTATTTTTTATACTCTCTTTTTACTTATTTTTATTATTATTACTGTATGCACTTTCTGTTCAAACTTTCTTTTGCACTAAACTGCCTGGAGCTAATGTGACAAGTGAATTTCTCCTCTATGAGATCAATAAAGTCTTATCTTATCTTTAGCAGTGACAAATTAGAAAACACTAGACAGAAAAAGCTAGCATATGTGCATCCCTCCCCTCCTGACCTAAGGTGCTTTGACGACCCGGGGGCTCTTTTAGTTGAAACACCTGAGCCAGACAACCAAAGAGGGTAAGTACAATTCAAAATATTTCAATCACAATTACTCAATTAAATGCACGTTTACTCATTTTCTTTTCGATCCAGGTCACTATAACTGCCGCATACTTTAATCAATTATTTAATTAAACATTTTAAACCTTTGTATTTGTCATTATTTTTACACTTTTCCTAGTAAGATACATTATACAAATATAAGAAACTGTTCAGAAAGACATGGCACACACAAAATAATAATATTAATAATAAAAAAACAAACAAACAAACAAACAAACAAACAATACAATACAAATAATATGAAATAATAATGAAAAGAAAGTACAACTCTTACCTTCCTCCAGAAAATAAAAGCACAGGACTGCAAAAAACTGTGGCCACATTTAAATGTTGGAACTGTCCTCATTATCCAAATGTCCTTCAAACAAAAATGCTGATGGATGTTCACAATAATAGATAATTCCCACAAAATCATTTCATTTCATTGTAATACTACTCATGTTATATATCGCCTTTCTTGTCCTTGTCCAGAAGCTTTTTTTTATATTGACCGCACTAAAAGACGCATGAGAGATCACTTAGCCGAGCACAAATATGCGATCAGAGTAAAGAACCAGGACTACGCAATAGCTCAACATTTTTGTGAAAATTATAATAGCAATGACATAATAGCAATGGGGACGGGGCAAACTGAATCGAAGAGGTGTCTAGATTCATAAATTAAGAGCATGCGAACCTCCTGGTCTGAATGAGGACTCTGTCTTGTTTTTTATAAATGTTATATGTACTTTTTTCATTATTTGTTTTTTTTTTTTTGCCTGTGCTGTGTCTTGGGCTGTTCTTGCACCTACTTTGTCTACCTCTAATCACCATCTGTCCCTACCATTGGTTGATGTGTTGCTTAATTTTTAAAACTAAACCCTAATGAAGACCAGTCATGGTCCAAACATGTTGGCTTTGGCTGGGTGCAGCAGGGCAGTCTGTAGGAACATAAGAAACATGTTTATTTTTATTGACTTTTATTTATATATATTGTGTGAAATTTAAAATAATCTATTTACATATTATGAATGATGAGCTACAGACATTATTATATTATGGGGCTGCTTTAAACTACAAAAAGCCTTTTTGAGTTCTTTGGCCTAAACTAACAGTAGAGTATGCATTCCCTCATCACTTAAACTGTGGATATTATTTATTTATTGACTTTGGTGTGCAATATGTAATGCTGTTGAAGCTGCTTCTCTTACTTGTAGCCAATGGTTTGTATAAAGTTCTTTAATGGATTTATTTTATCCTACTTCTTTGTATTTGCTGGAGAAAAAATGTCCAAAAAAGTTTTAGTCATTGAAACAAAAACAAAAAATCAGTTAAATCTGTTTTGCATTTTCTGTATATACTCTAAAATAACTTTGTTCCATGTTTATTCTTAGTGATTCTTGTTCCGATGGAGCGTTCAAGTCACTGGTTTAAAAATTGCCTCACATTTGAGTCCAGAGGAACTCCCCACAAAACAGTCATCATGACTCTTTCCTTGCATCATATTTTCCCTGGAATATTACCTCAAACATGCTCCTCTTAACTTCATGTGCGTGAATCAACATATGGCTATAAGAGATCCGGGCCTCTGGATTTCAAGTGCAAAAAGAATCTAAAAAAAAAAAGTATGATTTGGCCAGAGATGAAAACTAACTTTTTAAATGTTTTAAAATGTTGTGTTAGTAGTAGGGTACCTTTGTTTTGTTTTGAGATGATATGACTATACATACATTATGTGTCTTGAAAGGCTATATAAATCCAATGATGAATTAATAATAATATACATAATATTACCAAATTAAAATATTCATAGTGGTAAGTCTTTGAGTCTATATCCAGGACCAGTTGTTTTGTTCTTAGTTACGTTTTTACCTGCTGTTGTATTGCCTGAGTTCATTACGAGAGCTCCTTGGCTTCTTCATAGCTTGTGTCTTTACGTTGTACAGTATTGAATATTGTAAAAGTCCCACGGAGTCTGTTGCTCCAGTAACCTTGTAACCATGACAACCTCTCTTTGTGTTCACTCAACTCTGAGCACTGTTGGAAATGTTATTAATCAGCACGCACTTGGCAAATGTTTTAAATCCAGCGCACTGACTCATATGTACCAGCTGAGTAGGCGCCTCCATGAGCCAGATGTGCACTTTCATTCTCTATTTTTTCAAACTCCTTTAAGGTGTTAAAGGTGCATGATGTAACTTTTTGGTGGAGGGTGCGCCAAAAAAGTTACATGTCTCATGTTATTGTTTTGCCTGGAATGGAGTAACAAGAATATGCGATGTGTATCCAGGTGTGTTTTTGGCACACACTGGAAAATGAAAGTGAGTCTGGGGAAAATGGGGACAATAATAACTCCTGAATCTGCTTGTTTTGTTAAATTGGGTGTAAGTTATTCACAGGGCTATTATGGGATCCACATATGGCCATTTTGTCATGGTTCATGTTTTGTTGTTACATTTTTGGTGGATCTTATTCCTTTAGTGTAGTGTGCCCTTAGGGTTTTATTTTGACATTTGTCCTGTCAGCTTGTTAGTTTTACTTTACTTCATTGTCATTATTAGTGTCTCATCATGTCATGCCAGTTTTTTTTTTCCTTTCCATTTTTTGTTTGTTATTAAAGAACCTTAACAGCAGTCCTGCATTTTGGGTCCTCCCTCTCATTAAACGTGACACATTTATTTTGATGAATCATTAAATTCGATATAATAGGTAACGCTATATGATTAGCAAATAATTTCACTATCAGTTATTGCTATGTGGAGTATACATGGGCTCTAAAGCGTTCCATGTGCTGAGAATAGAGGTTTTATTAGGAAGACAGTGCTGTAAGTCAATTAAAAAGACATATTTACCATAATCTGGTTAAAATGTTTATTTAAAATTTCTCTGATGCTCTATATAGAATAACAATCACTTGATGTTTAATTTAATGTGTATATATATTTTTAGAAAATTCATTTGTTATATGCTTATAGTACAAAACACGTTATTTGATTTACTTTATCGTCATGGCAATCCCCAAAAATGTATTACCCTTCACTGAACCAGAACATGTAACTATAGTTCTGTTTTTGGTGGGACTTTCCCCTTGTAATCTCCTTTAATATCTAACAGGACATAGTAGGCATATTTGGTTTCATTTATTTGGGGGTTTTGCCTACAGAAAGATGATAAAATCACAGGGAAATTCAGTTCCCCTTTCTGAGATCAACTTTAATTTCAATAAGGCTAGAGAGTTCTTAGATTGATTTTTTTTTCTTTTCTTTTTTATATTGACTCCTCCAGTGATATCTGATAATATTTTCTCAATCCAATATGAAAGATTGTCACTGTAACGTCATTTTAAAACGTTAACATAGAAATATTGATTTCTACCATAGCAGAAAGACAGATTTCAGTATTGGTTCAAAAGCATCCATCAGTCCATGTTCATCCCTATTTGTGTAGATGCTTTTTATTGTGAAGTAAAAACAGGAGTTGATTTTCTCGTGTAAGTCATTATCACATTTACTTTGCACAGGTCTTGGTGGAGTGGTGTAATTGTCCGTGGGCGCTGAGAGGAGAGATGGAGGAAACTCGGAGAAGGAGAAGAAAGACAGGAAAATGGAAAGATGGACAGCTGCAGAAGGACAGAGACCAAGAAAGTGGAGCTGTAGTGACTCATCAAGTTAACAAACCAGTGGATTGCGGTGGATGTCTCTGTGGCAACAGGCTTTCACTTTTAGTAATAAAATGGAATATCAGAGACAAGTTGGAAATGATCTTTTTTATTTCAGTTTGTTTTAATTGTATGCCGTAGTTGGCTGTAACTATGGATCTTAAGGATACAACCTGACCTAGTGTGTTGGTCAATACAACCTGTAATTAACACTCCTACCCATGGGGTTTAGAGTGATAAAACAATAGCACCGTTGCCATGGCAGTTAACAAATTTAAACAAAATATTATATTTTTTCAATGGTGAAGAGCTCAAAGAGTTTGCCTAAACAGAAAGCTGAAACCAATAAATAGACTAATAAAAATGAATTATTAATTGTCTTAATATGGCAGGAGCGGTGTCTAGTGTGTTGGTCAATAAACACGATGTCTGACTCAAAGTGATGGATGGTCCATAAGTGCGTGAGGAGTCACCTAGTCACATAGTTGTGAAGTCCAACTGTCTCTTAAATTACTGCACGCTCATATTGGTCACATGAATTCTTTCCATCTTCTGCATATTTCCAACATAAACATTTCCATACAGACACATTTCTACAAAAAAATATATTTATTTATTTTGTCACGTTTAGGTAAAAATACAGTACTTTTTCCATGAAATATTAGCACAATAAATAAATAACAAATAAATACATTTTTGAAATAAATTAAAGTGTCTATAGCGAAACCACACTGGTATGTACAGTACATCCCATTTTCATAGTCTGTGCTAATTCTAATCGACTGTTTCCATTAGTCCGTATTGGCTAGTGTTCTTCAGCATAAAGGGTTAACACTAGTCTTCACCAATCTCCAGAGAACTATTTCCCAGCATGCCCCTGCGACTGAGGCATTTGTCCTGTCTGAGCACCCATAGTCTCAGTTGTGCCTCTTGTTTCCATTTTTTGGGAAACTTGTCTTTTCCAGTGGACAATTCTTGTTTACATCTTGTTCAGCCCGTCTTGGCCTTTCTGCTGAGCTCCAGATATGTGGAGGATTTGAGGAAGCGTGGATAGCAGTCCTTCTCCATAAGAGTGTAGATTTTGGCTTGGGCCAGGTCAAAACAGGACGCAGTGGGGTTCTCCAGGTGTGCTCTGGTGATGGCTTTGGTGGTGTGGTCGAGATTAACCTTTAAACAAAAAGAGTTACACATTATTACACTTATATTCTCATATTTGGATTATAATTACAGACTTTGCATAGTATTCAATAGCAGAGTTATTTACCTCTCTTGGTGCATCAGAGGCGATGAACTCATCATAGATTTTCTTGGCTTTTGCTGACATTTTGGAGGGTTTGGAGGTCTTGTAGTCCTCACATGCCAAATAGAAAGCAATATTTTCCTCGCTGAATTCGGAAACAAGGAAAGCCCTGTACAGGCAGAGACCATCTGTAATTAAAAAGAAATTGTTTAGAGTACAAATGATCAAAATTCACAGCAAGAAGATGTACTAAAGGTATGCAATCTGAAAACTTACTTTGGCTGCATAACAGTTTGTCAAAGGACTCCTTCCACTTTAGGGGCTCCTCTAAGTTCAACCTGTGATAAGACAGAGCACTATTTAACCACATGTTTCAAATCAATCAACATTAAAAAGTTAAATTAAATTCTTCAATTAAAATGCAAAAAAGTATAAAACATTTTATCGTACCTCGCCTTGTCATTCTTCTTGCACTGCCCTGTAATGCAGTGATCTGACTTCTGCAGGAAATTTCCAAACAGCGCTTTAAGCTCTTTTGCCCTGGAGAGAAAGAAAAAGGTGTTCAAATAAATCTGTCAAGAATAGACTTGAGTATGTTTCAGGACATATTGCTGTAATCTTACCGTTCAAGGCAGGTGATGGGCAGTGAGTCCAGTCCTCGACACATGTTGAAGTTTTGTGTTATAATCCAAAGAGTAGTAAACTGTAAATTGTGAGTCCGAGAGCTCTTTGCGCTTGTACTCTCTGTGTGGGAGAGAGAAACGTCTTTAAACAATGCCCAGTCTGTGACATCACTCCTCTCTCGACCAATCAGAGGAGCCCAGGGGGAGGCTGCTCTGCTGATTCTGAATATCATGTGATACTTGACGTGAAATACTTTAAAAACTCTGCGTGTTAAGTGTGTGTGTGTGTGTGTGTGGTTTGGTGAAGAGGACCAGACGTTTTCACAAGGACAGAAAATCCCCTCAAGTGTGAAGACCATGGCAGTTTTCACTTATAAAATATTGTCTGACCTAGATCAACAAGTTCCCTTATTATAATGAAAGCAAAAGGCATGCTTTTAATATACCATATACCGTTACTTATAATAATAATAATAATAATAATAATAATAATAATAATAATAATAATAATAATAATAATAATAATAATAATAATAATAATAATAACAATAATGCACTGGATTTATATATATTAAAAAAAACATGGAAAAAAGGAACCACTTTTTGCACTGTGTAATTTTTTGGTTGGGGGTCGGTCAGCTGCTTATTTCTATGGATATATCATTGCTCTGTCTGGACTGTTCCACAGCATGACTTTAAATAACCTACCTACCTTACATTTATTCAATGACAGGTGGTTTTATAACTCAAAAACACCAAGAAAAACAGGTATTCTGACTGTTAGCGGGGTTGCTTCTTTACAGATCTTACCTGTAACTTGCTCTGGCTTGGTCTCTGTGAAGATAGAAATGTTTAGTGCTATACTGTGTAACATTCCAGACAAAGCTATAACATCTCTATGGAGAAAAGCATTTGACAGACCCTCCTCCAGAAAATTTACGCAATGCACCTTAATAAAGCAGGAACAAAGACTTTATTCATAATTACATAACAAATCATGCGAGCGTCCTCCCGTGGACCCACCACCCGCGGGGGGGGGATCCATGGGGGCCGGTGCACTGTGATCTGAGCAGCGGACCTGGACCACTGCCCACGCGACCCGAAAAGCAGAAGAAAGCGTAAAAAAAATAAAATAAAATAAAATAATGTATGTGTTAAATAAGGTAAAGAACATTGGTGGTTTGGTGTTATCTGGCATTATCTGAATTAATGAAAATGAACTAAAAGAGCAGTATACTTCAACAAATGTTCAATATATGGGAGAGTAATAATAGCATTTATGATGACACAACGCCGATTCCACAGCCCCTTCCCACACTCTCATATTCAGTAACGGCTAACAACATGTGAGCTGTTAACCTTTTGACACTTTTCTGTCAAAATCCAAAGTTTCGCCCTGATGTTACTGGTGCGTTAACCTTTTCCCCAATTGATAATTAACTAGAAATGAAAATCCCTTATTAACAAGCAAATCTTTATTAGGCTATATTTATTTAGAGGTTCCTGTTGTTAGCTAAGAATTGTTAATTTACTTTAACTGTATGCATTTGAGTCACTCAGTTTAAAGGGCCCACATTACACATTTGTTATAATGTTGTTTCTTCATCAAAAACATACCTGGAGTTGTGTTTTGTTTCATTCACACATGTTTAACACACAAATCCTACATATTTAGGCTGGGTAATTCTCTTAAAATGAAAATGTGATGTCATGTAGTAATACAAGAAGGGCTCCGCTGTGTTTTTAAACTCAATTCACCTTTACTAGAATAATTTGATTTGATTTCATCTCAGGTAAACAAAAGGTAAAAGATAGCTATTAACTTGAAAAGTACTGCTTCATGACAGCACAAGGTGAAACAAAGCATTTTGAGCTTTGGAGATGTAGACAGATAAATAATGCAGGGCAAACAAATGAGAAAAAAAACAACAACACAACTCTAGGTATGTACCCCTTAGTGATATTTAAGACTAAATCACTCATCTTAAGTTAGAACTATTACCCAATGCACTGTTCTCACATCCCAGATTCTTGACTTGTGATTCGATGTTTCCTGATTGAATTTTAATTTCTCGTCACTGGGACCTATTTTTATCCTGGTTACAATGAAAACTATTGTTCACAGGCTGAGTATGTCTATCTTTAGTCCTAGCTAACTGAGAGACCTTTGATTGGGGCTGTGTCTCAGTGAGAAGGCAGGAAAAAAAAGCCAGGAAGGAGCTAAAATCAAGAGCAGGATGGAAGGATGTCCAGTTTCCCTGACCCCAGTCGAGTCAGACAATGCCTTTACTTGGACTGACTGGATAAACATTCATTACGGATATTACTACGGCTGCCATACTTCCTCACAATGACAAAGATATTCAGTATATTTGAAAACTCACAATGTAAGCTCAATTACTGTAGAATAGAGCTTATTGAGCGTATAGAGCTCATATGTATAGTATGTAGAGGTGGGTGAGCGGCCAAAAATTTTAGTAATATTACTTCAAAACAGTATTATTTATGTAGAAGTAAAGTAGTGGTCCAATAAATTACATACGTAAGAATCAAAAAGTATTTGGGGGAAACCATCTGGTTGTAACATTACATTTTAATTTGAAATTTTTCAAAATCTTTCAAAAGTAAAGTAAAATATAATATAATAATACCTGAAGTGGTGCACATGAATCTTTTGTGTAACTGTTACTTTTAGCAAAATATTACTAAAATAGGAGTAAACGTATGCAATATGAAAACTACTCAGAAATAATAATAAAAAAAATTGTTACAAATTAGTTATATTTAATGCCACACATATGATACTATGGGGCAAAAAGGAGAAGTAGGCCTACATGTGACCAGTTTTCAGATCCATAAATGAATTTTGCTGTGTGTCCTCTGTAATGTCATGAGACCAAAGAAGGGACTTCTCCCTTCTTTGGTCTCATGACATTACACATTCATTGCTGTCTAGTTCTGTTTTTTATGTCATGTCTTTCTTCAGTCTGCACGATTATTTTGTCCACAGTGGGTAACCACAGAGACTGGGTCACTGAGAGATTACCTTTCACTTCAAGTTCAGTTAAACCATAATTCTTTTAGTTTTGTGCAGTGTGATGACTCAAACATTATGTTTATACTGGAAAATTTAGCATTGGTAGACATCAGAAGCATTTATTTACTATTATCATTATTATTGTTCATCATCTTGTTGTTATATGTGTTAAAGAGAAAATGAGTAAAGCTTGAAGCAACTCTAAACCAAAGACGGGAGTGAATTAAAATAAACTCTTCAGAGCTTTTAACCCTGTTATAGTTGTATCCCCTTCTCATTTGCCTCCTCAAAGTTGTTTTTGTAGTGATTTGTGCTTGTTTGAGCAATCTGTACTCGCTTGTTTTCACAGCAGCATTGGCTCCTATTGGGCACCTCAGTTTTCTAGCACAGGGGTCAATGGATTTGTTTCTTTTAGTCATTTTAGATCAATATTGCGGTTTAATTGTGCAAGGGTCATTCCAGAATTGGAGGACATTTTACGTCCCACCCATCAAATATTAAATAATCCACATGCAAAATACTAAAACATACAGTTTCTGAGTGAATTTACTTGTCCTGAGACCAAATCTAAAAAAAAAACTAAGAGAAAAGAATGCTTGAAAATAGTTTTTAAAATACCAAATAAGTCTGGGGTACCCCCCAAAATCCCATTTTCCTCTTGTCCCACCCCTCTAATGGCCAAACTGAATCTCAAATAAAACAGTTAAAATTGAATTGAAATGTCTTGTTTTTTCTATAATTTGTTTCATTGCCATCTCTTCTAACTGTGGGAACATTTGTTTTAATAGACATAATATTTCAAATAATAATTATTATTCATGGAACATGTGTCCCACAACATGCACGCAACCCTGTTACCAGAACATTTTTAGTCTGGTAGAAGAAGAAGAAAGCAGTAAACCACATGATCCCCTGGACTTGACATCATCAAACAGTTTTCCAAAAGAATGGGCAGAGCAAAGGTTTATCTTCTCTTTTATTTTTCATATTTTTATAAAACAGTTACCCTTGATTGAATGTCTCACTCTGCCTCATGCAACCCTGTTATGCAAATGATCAGAATAAGACAATTATTTTTTTTTCCTTTATGTATTAGCATAAATAATTTTTTCCTCTTGATTAGTAATAACAGCTAGCTAAACAGCTAGCTTCTATTCCTGAGATAAAGCGAACATTAGCGCGATTTTGCAACCCTGTTACCTGCAACCCTGTTGCTGTGATTAGAGTAAATAAATAAACCATATAAACCATATAATAAAATTTTTACCATTGACCGTAAGCTGAGCTAATCAAGCATTTGATAGTTTATTACCGATTATTGATGAATATGTAGCAGAAAATCAGAAAAGTGAAGGTTTATTTTTCAAGAATTTTAAAGCCAAAATGTCCAATTCTGGAATGACCCGCAAATTATAACTTAATGATCCATAGGTGTTGTTGTGGAAAAATGTATGTATCTCTTGATGATAAATAATTCATCCATTTGCAAAGCCCGATGAGATTTTGGAATACAGACACAGGTTTATTCTTTGTTACAGCAGATATGGACAGGGCCTAGGCTTGCCCTGGTTAGAGACTAACCGCCTCTCCCAAGTATCCTCTCTCTACTCATCCCTTCTCTCCATCTCCCGAGTATGTTCCCCCGAGCATCCCCTCGAGCATCTCCTCCAGAGCATCTATATATACCAAAATACAAGTTACATGCATATCAAAGCAGAGTGACCTTTGTTTAACAGACTTGTGTTAACCATCTTAACTTACATATGAAGACAGATAAGACAACAAAGCACTATATCACACTATGTCTTCTTTTCACATACATCATCACCTTATTTTCAATGTATATCTATTGTAAGTTCATGTACAGACTTAAACAAACTTTACTGATCCACAAGGGAAATTATTTGTAACTTCTAGTTGTATGTAGTAGAAAATAAAGAGAACAGTTATGTTCAAAGACCACTGTTTGAAGCATGACACATACATTATAAGGTTACTTACATGGTGTAGGCTAATAATTATATGCAATGTTCTGGGTGCCCTTTTAGAGCAAATTGCCAATTTTTTCATCACACAGCTGTTGCTTATACACTCTCTCCACTATTTCTCACAATGTCATGTTACATCACCTGTGCTGCTGTTACAAACTCCTAGGCTCTGAATACACACTGACACAAATACCCAGAAACCGCAGCAACAATACTGAATAGCTCACTTTTCTATTTGTGTTCTTTTGTGTTGCCAACCAAGGTTTGCAAACAAAATAGGTATGACCACACATTGAACAGACTCAATTAAACTTGAGTTAAATTCAGCGAAAAGTGGCCTATTAAGAATCTATTCACTTTAGGTTGACTAAGCAAATGTGGCCCAATTCAGGTAGTGTATACACAGAAAAGACACATCTTAATTTAGCATGACACGTGCTAAAATTGGTCCCACCTTCACCTGTTTCTCAATGTTCTTTTATGATCCAAACAAAATAAAGCCTGATATAAAAAGCATAATTGATTCAGTATTACATTTCCCATCAACTAGATTATAGCATTTAAAAAGTGCTGTTTTCAGGTGTAAAGTCCGCCAGCTGCTTGTCTCCATGGAGATATTATTATTGTACCTGGAATGTTCCACAATATGGGACTAAATATATTGTTCCATGAAGGCAAGCAGGTGGTACCACAAGGTCAAGTTACAGGTCTGATCTATGGAGCGGTGTCCTGGATCACTGTAAGAATGCATAGCCTACTTTTAAGTATCTTTTAATATTTAATTTTAAAATGATTAAATCATTTTAATTATTATTATAATTTTTTTTATTTAAAAAATATGTTGTAGCTCATATTCACATTTCATTATTTCAATGTTATGCTGTGTTGAAAACCACTTCCTGTATTAGCTGTTTGCAGCTGATGATGTTAAAGCTTGTTCTCTGGAAGCAACAGTCATTAAATTCCCACTTCTTTCTCAATTCCCAAATGGTCCGACCTTAAACAGTATTTGGAAAAGTTCCAGTCTTCCAATCTGGTTCCTCCTTTAGATCCGCTTCCTCCCTCCTCCTCCACTTAGAGACCAAATAAATCAGGATCCTTTTATTAGCCTTATGAGAAATTACATTTTGCCACTAATGGACTACAGTCACTGACATTTATGGAGAAATTTATGTTTTGACTTGTTATTGATTACTTCTTGCATCTACCAATACATTTGTTTTTTGCCAGTATTACCTTTTTGACAGTTGTCTGTTTTAGCAGATAATTAAGACATAATCAATTAAAAGATAGGGTTTGTATGTATGTGCAATAAAGAAATATTAGATTTTTGCATGTGTGTGGAACACAGATTCTACCACTACTTTCAGAGTGTTGTTTTGAATTAAATAAAGTGCAGCCGCCATGTTGGATCTACCCATGTTTTTTGTATTCTGCAGATATAGTTGGAGTAGAGCTCCATCTGTTTAGAGACATCTGAATATGGAGTATGTCACTGATCTGAGCAGGTGCCCCATCACTTAATGCACCTCTCTGTAGTGTAGTGCCGTGTGCAGCGGCCCACAGCAGTGCAGATGATCCCATCTCAGGATTATCAAATGTCAGCTGGCTACACAACATCTGCAGCTGGAGACAAATCAATGTTAACTACGTTCAGCTCAGCTTCTGCACAATATGAATGAGCCCCCTGGATACAGCCATCTGTTTTTGGGCTTTCTCTACTTGTTACTCAAGGTGAAAGAAATGTATGATAGCCTAAGAGTAGTAATTACAAAAATCAACCTGTTCAATATAAACATAATATAACAAAGCTATAAAATGACCTAGATGTGCTGTATTAGAAATCCATTTGGTTACAGTAATTTAACCAAACTTCAGCTCACTATTTTGGCCCATGTTTTATTTATTCAATGTGTAACTTGGAGCATTAACCCTTTTTGTCCAAGCCAATTGTAAACATAAGAGAAAAAACATCACAAGAAAATTAGTCCCATCCTATCAAATATGCCATACAAATAGGGTTAATTTGAACATCCTCAGAAACCCGTAGCTCTCTGGGCCAAACTATAAAATATTATTTATGTGCTGTAATAAATTGCACAGCGTTTTCTCAGAACAATATCATCGCAGTGAAAATGACACTTTTATCCGAGGAAATCTCTGCTGGAGGCAAATACGTTTGAACTCTGTGCTCTCTTTGACATGCTCACAGCATCAGAAACACCCACAATTCTGAGGCAGTAACACAGAAGCTAATTGGGAACATTGGCTGAAATACTGGGTTACAGTGAGGGGGAGCTGCCTTATAAGAAATGATCAATCTCATTAATGTGGTCAGTGTATTCTGTAATATGTCTGCTGTATGCACCCTGTGGTGAGGGGAACATGGGGTTAATGAGCTGTTAGATGCCATTGAGGTCCTCAATATTATTCTCCTGTTTATTTAATACACCTCCACCGTAAGGGCACCAAGGGCAGTGTAGTGTTTTCAGTGACCAAGGACAATAGGATTCTAGAAGTCATAACCCAACATACCTCTCGGCGCACTTCTTGTTTCAGTGAAATTAATGATTGTAATTTTGCATCTTTGCAACCTCATTAGCAAACTCGTTATTATGATGTGAAATCTGAGCTTTTTTTCCATTGCTCAGAGTAAATGTTTGTCTTGGTTCTAGCGTTTCGGAAACAGCAGATGAGGCACATTCTGTGACAGAGCTGTTGAGAGTCTCTTGGAGCGATGCTGCAGAGTGCATATCTACTGGGCAACGCAGAAGAGGACCAGCTTCTCAGAATCACTTCTTTTAGTCCATATTAACCTGTGAGGAGAGCTGAGGGGTGAGCAGACTGTGTTGACTTAATGCTCATGCGTTACACTGGAGGGTCCATTTACCTCACTTTATGTGGGCCAAAGGTCTGGGAAATTAAGGATGTCTTAAGCTTTTTTTCACTATTGTGTGAAATTAATGCAATTGTCTATACAACTGATATATATACTTGTGTCTGATGTCCACCTCAAAATGCAGTTTTGTCTTCCACACACCTGATGTTCACTCATACTCCACAGAACCACAATACATCAGCTCATGTTTAAGACCTTGGAACACAAGGCTAATCTGCCCACATAACACTACATAGCGTTCTTTCATCATGAGAAAAGAAGCATTCTCAATATCACTCACACATATTATGTAGTATATCAACAATATAGTATACACAAGCAAATCTTTTTGGTTCACATAACCCCAATGTTTCCAACAGGAAAACATAATTTGTCTTATTGTGAAAACAAAGTCATAAATGTCTGCTTTAATACAACTATACAATGATTTCTGTTGTGTTTGTTACATGAATTACTAAAACACAGACATCAGTAAATGCTCCATGCTTCAACATTCCACAGAGTTCCAAAGCCTTTGAGTCATGGGTCGGACGGGGGCATGGGTCCCCACGATGACAACAGTGACCTGTGACAACACTCATCACATGACCAGAAATATTGTTGATATGACAGTCTGGTGGGAATCATATCTGGCTTTTATCTGTGATGTTTCTCTTGAGATTTTCCACTTGCTTCCACAGCTTGTGAAACTGCGGAGATTGAGTTATAGTGAAGCACAATTAGGCATATAGAAAGAGTCACATCCAGGAAATGGTCGACCCCTAAAAGATTTAACTGTCATCTTCTGGGAACACAGATGATTTGGATGAGTATTTAATGAATTCATATGGTTAAAGTGAAGGACCTTAACCCTACATATTTGTATGGTTCATCTGGAAATTTGCTATACTAAATTGTCTTCATCTGACAATTTCTGAAACATCTGGCATTTAACACATTGTAGTAAAGCTAAAATATTCTGTTATAATGTACCAACATAACATTTGTAATGATGTCAGTGATAGTTAATACCTGATTGATTTTTGGCTTTAATGATTATTAAAATATGTAAACACAGTTGGAGGAACCCATAATGGGCCTTAAAGTAGGACCAAACACTTAAACTCCCTAGAGATATAAGGAAAAATGTGATTGGTCTAACAGGTATACATATATCAAACTGTAATCACAAACATGTGGCTTTAATCAGGGCAGTCTTTCATGATGTCACAAAATACTGGATTTAGTGGTTTCTCACCAGAAAGCTGCAGATTTACCAAACCGTTGCCAAAAATGACTTGCAACAGTTGATAATGCCTTTCTGTGTGTTCTGTGTGGAATTTGCATGTTCTCCCCGTGTCTGGGTGGGTTTCCTCCGGGCACTCCGGTTTCCCCCATCAACCCAAAACATGCACCATAGGTAAAATCCTCCAGCTTAGGTCCTGACCAAACCTAACAAAAAGATCATGGAGATGTTCCCAGGGCGCAGTAATGTGCTGCCCACTGCTTCTAATAATAAGGATGGGTTAAATGCAGTGAACAATTTCTCCTGTGTGAGATCAATAAAGTCATTTCTTCAAAGACACCATACAGTTAAGAAGTAGTGAAACACGTGTATTCTGTTGTGTTACTGATATACAACAACAGATGGCAGCAGAGTACCATCATCTTCAGTTAAATCGTGGTCAATTTTTACACACAGGTACTGTACATGTACTGTACATACTGCTTCTAGAATGGAAATAAGAAATACCTCATACAATAAGTTGCATTGTCTTAATCTTAAGAAGAAGCCAATCCTTTCTCACATTGAACGTCTTTGACCTCTACATTTCAAACGAAGTGTGAACTTCACAAATGAGCCTGTAAATCCCAGCCTTAGGCACACATACAATCTTTGTGATGTATAATGGTTGAAAGTGCCTGCCATCTTGGTGTAGCTGTATTTTCAAACCCTTTATTTTAGGTGAGGTACAGAGGCTGGCACCAGAACTGTACTTTGTGTATTCCCTTTCGATTTCCTTGAGCACAGAAAACCCCCAAGATACATTTTGCATTGTGTTGCCTTATGTCACTACTCCCACAGGACGACATTATCTTGTGTAGTGCCATTGTAGATAACAGAGGCAATGTTTGTGTTGCTTTAATGTGCTATCTGCTGGGTATAGATACGCATGTTTACGCATATTTCATGCTGTGTGCCTACATTTTGAATAGATCTATTTATTTTCATTTTTGCTTTTGTGTTTTGCATGACTGTACTTGAGCAAAACATCCGCACAGAAACTCGTGCCATTTTCTATATGAATGTTCCAGCAGCATAATGTCAAGTCTCGCTTTGCCTACTATAGTAATTGGCCTGGTGACTGAGGACTAATGGGAATGGATGGTCGTGTCCACAGATGATAGCCCAAATAAGTGTTCTGGTTTGAAATGAAAAGTGGGATGCTGAAGTTGAGTCTGCTTGCAGTCTGTGAAATGGCTCAATTTCAGTCATATATCCTCTGCCTGATTGATATCAATGTGTTGAAAATTACATTATCCTGGCAGCACTATTACTATGAATCTATGAATGGAAGAACATCAAAATAGGTGCCTGCATTCATACAAATTGCATGGCTGAAGATTGAGATAGAAGCCATTTCTACACAAAATTTGGTGTTTAAGTTTACAAGTTTATAATCAAGATTTTATTGTCATTGTCAAAGGGAACAATTTATGGCTGGGATTTGACAAAAAATGTATTATTGTATCATGATTTTATATATATATATATATATATATATATATATATATATATATATATATATATATATATATATTAGGGCTGGGAATATTAACGCGTTAATCGCGATTAATCGCGATTAGAGTTATGATCGCGAGCAATTTTTTTAATCGCGATCAGAGTTTGCCAGCATTTTCCGCAATTCTACCATCCATATGCAGCTCATTTGGTTGTATTAATTAAACTCATTGTCGGTTAAACGCGCTATTTTGAGTTTGCTTGTATTTTGTTCCTTCTACGCATCCGTAGGCAGCTCGAGCGGGCTTCAATCATTTATTTACAATTTCTCAAAGTAAGCACTATTACTGGTTCATTGTTACTTTTTCCTTTCTCTGCACTTTTTTGAAATAAAAAAATGGTGAGAAATACTTTGCATTGTGAGTTTAACTTTAGATTCGAACGGTCTTACTGCAAGATATCAATTTTAAACATGCAAAATAAATCACGATTAATCGCGATTAACTATGAAATTTCTGAGATTAGTTGCGATCAAGAAAATTAATCGTTTGACAGCCCTAATATATATATATATATGTTATACTACTATGTACTTAGTACTTAGTACTATGTTATAATATTGTTTCCTCATCACAAACATGCCTCACATGAGTCCATTTTGTATCACCAAAAAATCACAGAATTCATAAAACTGAACACAAGTTTGCTCTGATAAAGCACTCGTCTCTCACTAACTCGTCTAGGTAATGCTTTACATATACTGTACTGCTGTTAATAAAATGCATTGATTTTCCTATGTGTTACAATAAATGTCCCTGAACTAGTCTCAGAAGCTTAAACATCACACTTCAATTCACAAGGGTTCAGATAAGTACTCTTGATGACAATGTTTTCTGCCAATAATACACACAATGATCTTCAGCAGAGCTCTCCAAATGCAGGGTCAGGCTGGCACACCCATGAAAACATTGGAAAACATTCCAATAATAGCTTTTCATAGATCTCAAGGCTCTCAAGTATGCAGCAAATGGAGTCAAGATAATGAATGGTTCTTGCAGTGGTACCTACAACAATAAATATAAGAACACCCCAGAAGTCTGTTTTATGAATCCTTCCTTTTGATCTTTTTATCACCCATATAAAAGTAATGCGTGAAGGTGCTGCAGCAGGGAAGTGGCAGGTGCACTATTCATAGGCATACCATTGTTCGGGGAGCTCTGCATGTTTCTGCATACCAAACACAGCATTTTAATTAGTTACGTTGCATATTTTAAGAGCCATAATAAAAAGGGCCTTCAGTATTCCACATTCCTGGTGATTCAAGCTGCCAGTCTAAAGCTCTGACAGGAGCTTCAGCGCACAAAAAGCCCCTGACACTAACGATCTTGTTGCCCACACGTTTCTTTGTGCTACATTGAACAATTTCAAAGTAAAAAAGGGCTGCAACATACTAGAAAATGCATGAAGTACATGCTAAAAGGCAATATCTGGATTTATTGCATTTATAACTGTGATTTAAAGCAATGTGAAGGCACAGTAATTTAGTTTTGAAGATTGTGTTAGTTGAGAATGTGAGTGCTTGTTTTCGTTTCCATCACTATGTCTGTGTAATCCCTCAGTTGTCCAGGTCTGATCCATAGCAAAAGGCAAAATTCAATTCTTTCAGCTGGACAAAATGTACGTATATATATTTTTTTTGTATTTTTTTTTACACTAACCTAGACTTAACCCTAACCCCCCACGCTAAAAAAAATACTTATTTCTGTTGCCTTTCATCACTATGTTAAAGGGACAGTGTGTAAGATTTTTACCTGTTAATTACTGAAATTGAAGATACCCATTCAAAAATACATTGTTTTCCAAGCCTTTTCACTTCCATCATGAAATCAAAGTATTCTTTTGGACTTAGATATAGTCACATAAAAGGGGGATCTTCCCCATATAGAGGCAGCCATTTTGAATACGAGAGCCACAGAAGGACATTTGGGCTCATCCTTCGCCTCGGCTCCTGCACAGCCGCGCTGCGTATGGCTCCCCCTCCTCTTCCCCTTCTCTCCTTCGGTCCTCTGCTCTCATATGCAGCCAGGAGCGAAGGAGAGAAGGGGAAGGGGAGGGGGGGAGGGGGGAGCATGCTGCCGGATCACACATCGTAATGGATATAACACGTATTTTGGACTAAATTGTTTTACTGGATTTTATTCGCTGGATCCTTATGGACAGATTGAGACCAAGTTTATGATGAAATACAGAGTTTGACCTGTGCAAAGCCTTCAAAGGTAAGCTAAGTAAGCTAAGTTTTGTGCTTTTCTGTATAAAAGCCCCATGTGCTCGGGGAGTGATTGTTTTGCAGGGAAATGAATTGCATAGTCAAAAAGAGGAGACTGTAAGGTTTCATTTGATGTGTAGATTGTCATGAATCATGATCGGGATTGTGTGTTTTCATGCGAAAAGAAAAAAAAAAAGTGAACGGGGGACCGCGGTTTATGTATACAGCGGTGCGCGGTTCGTGCGCGGGCACGCGAGATGACGGCGCTAAGTCGCGCCCGGGTGACCCTCGAGGTCTGCCATAGCCAAAAGAGGAAGTGGAATAGCTAGTAACCACCTATGCGCCACGAATCCTACACACTGTCCCTTTAAAGGTGTACTATGTAGCTTTTTTGACGTAGGGGCCACCACCTCCTTGTCACCATAGAAATATTATAACTTTGCCTGAAATGCTTCACAGTATGACTTCTTTTTCTGCATAGAACTAATAGACCAAGTGCAATAAAACATCTGTAATTGAATAAATTGTCATAGTACACTCCAGATTGTCTGACCTTTCCTTGGCGCCTCCTGGGCTGGACTGTACACCTGTATCTCATGTCTCATCTACACCAGTATAAAAGCCTGTGCTCTCCACACCATCTCTGCCAGATCGTCAGTTAACCTAGGTGGTGAACATTTGTGCCAGCCTTTTTCTGAATATTTGCCAAGTGAGTTTTTTTTCCCTCGCAATTTTTACTTACCTGCTCTGTTTGTTCTTTGCTCCAGCCATTTCAACCCTGCCTTCCACACTTACCTGCTTCTCTTGCCTCCCCTCCCTGCAATATTGATCAATTCCTGTAAATAAATCATATGTAAACCTTCCTTGGATTTTGTCTGCTTTTGGATCCTCACCTTCTTGAGTTGTGACATAATTTATGTAGGTGTGTTCACATAGACCACATCAAAATTTGGACTAAACTGGGAACTCATCTTGGACTAGATCAAATGACTTTTCTGATGGAGGACCCGCCAACACCCTGTTATTTCTTTGCCAGGAATGTTCCACAGTATGGCATTACAATATCATATTTATGTCACATAAATAGATTAGTTCCCAGTTTAGTCCAAATTTTGATGTGGTCTATGTGAACACACCCTAAATGGCACACCACAACAATTTAGCTTATATATATTTATGTGGAAAACAAAAAAATATACCATAAATTATATTGGCAGTTGAATGCATGCTTTTACATACATACTACAAAATATTATACCTTATACATCTACTCACCTCCTACTCAAAACCATGCCACAATTATAATGCATTGGTTGGACTAATGTATTTTTACGTTTTTTTTTTAACTACTCACAGATCAAAGACTGAAGTATTATTGTTTTACATTCTGGTTCTTGAGATGCAAAAAAAGTATGGATATCACTTTCAACATAAATCTGCATCCATCTTCTGTCAGATCATTAATCTTCCTCTAGCCCTCTGTAGCACCACGTCATGCTAAGATCCTTTGAGTAACTCCATTTTAAAATATTTCTATCATTGTTGTGGGTCATTAAGCATCTGCTGTTGCTATAATAAAATCCACATATCATTTACTCCCATAAGGAGAAAGTTTCATTTGGTGCATTAGCATAACTGTCCTTTTGGAAGCGGAACAAAAATCTACGCTGCTTCAAATGTCAAGATTTGGTAGAGTTTAAGTGTGAAGCTCCGTAACGAGCACTTTGGGACATAAAGTCACTGGAGCCTAACTGCAGAGGATGGACCAGTGAGGACAAGCAAGGGCAGGGCAATGGAGTTCACTGTAAAGCCAATTGTAATCTCTCTCTCATGGGTGCTCTCAGGGCTTTACCCAGACACAAATGAAGACGTGAAAGCCGCACTAATCATGTTCAATTAAGCTGTGTGAATGTGGCTGGTGGGAGGATGGTGGTGTTATTGCATTGGGTAACACGTCTTCAGAAGGAGGGTCAGATGCTGTGCTTAAAAGTGTTGGATGCTCTGAGAGGAGATTGCTGATGTGGAAGAGGAAGTGATGTGTAGGTCAATCATTACAGCCGGTCATTACAGTAATTATAACATTAGGTTTCATTGTATTGCACCATAATGCAATTCCATTATGGAGGGACTATCAATTAAAAGCTCAATAAATGATGTAGGGTCGTCATAGTGATCGCAGTGGCACAGACAGAAGAGAGCATCACTGTCAGAGGCAGACCCATCACGGTAAAATATTTTGATTATTGCTATAGAAAATATTGTAATAATCAATAAGAACTACTTTATGCCACTGACAGGTAAAGCCTCAAGCAGGATAATACTACTAAATCATTTTTAAATCAACCATATTTTAAAGAATGATTGTACTACAAAAAAGAATAACAAAGTTCCCAACAAATGCAAATAAAATGTGCAGATGATAAATAAATATTTCTATCATATATTGACTAAAGTTTGTCGCAAAAATGGTCTTATGTTTTACAAGCTTATGTTTTTGTATACTTGTACCTACATCCTATACAGTAGCAATAATGTGTTTTTACAGTTCTTCTTTCACAGCACAGAGCCTCCATACTGTGGAGATCTGATTATAAGAAATAATCTTTTCAAAAGAAAGAACCTCTGATGTATTCCCTATAGATTCCCTGTACTCTACTGCACTGCCTTGCTTTGCTCATACTGTACATGCTTATTTTACACTATTTCCTGATCTACATTATAATGTTGTTTCCTCATCAAAAACAAACCTGAAATTTGTGTTTTTTACATTCACACATGTTTAACACACTTTTAGGTTTCTCTCAAAGTTCTTCTCTCAAACAGAAAACACTCTTCCACTTTGTGATGTCATGTGGTAATACAGAAAATGCTCCTCTTTTTAATTTTTTTTTTTTTTTTAAAACTCCATACCCCTTCATTAGAATCATTTGGATAATTTCACCTCTGGAGTCGCCAATCTCTACTGAAAAAAGGTAATTGTTATAATTGTTAACTTGAAAATTCCAGCTTCATGACATCACAAGGTGTAACAGAGCATTTTGAGCTTTGGAGATGTAGACAGACTAATAATGCAGGATTGTGCATACACAACAAATGTGTGTGTGAAACAAAATACAACTCTAGGTATGTTTTTGATGAAGTAACAGAAGTAACATTAGAACATGGCTAAAAGTCATGTGTAATATAGTACTTTTAAGGTGAGGTTGAGTTGCCATGATGCACTGTTATTTTCAGACTCCAGACATCTAAATGGTGGAACTAAACCAGACTGTGCTGCGTCTGTGACTATGCAGATTGACCTGTAATCCCGCAACAACCTGTTTCAGAAGGCAACAGGCAAAACAAAACACAATCAAACGCTTTGCCCAACCATTTTCTCCCAGTCTCCCGCAGGTGTGCCTCCAAGCATCAAACAGATGTGACCTTAAGCTCCATTATTCTCTGTCTTTTAAAAGCATCGATTTGCGTTTTTATTTGGAAAAAAATGTGAGAACCTTTTTTTTACTACTATGTAAAAGCTGGATACATGGCAAACAGCATAGTTGAATTCCTGACAATTTATTTCAATGTGGACATCAAAGTGGTGCAGGCTTCACAGTGATCCTATTAGCAGACATGGAAGTCTGTTGAGGCGTGGAGAGGGATCTGACAGCTGAGCAGGAGGTTGAGAGTCCGAGGTGAGAATGGAAGATGGAGCCGACCTATAGGACAAGGCGAGTGTGCGTAATAAGCCACCACAAAATAATAATTTTGAAGGCGAGTGATGACATTTCTTTCATCTAGTAGTAGACCTCGCCAGCGCTATCGTGATGGGAGGTGGTAGAGTAGCCAAAAGTATTCTCAAGGAAGATTGTTGGTACTTCAAGTTCAAAGTGACGTTAAGTTTAAAGGCACTATATACATGACGTTTACTGTGTTAAAAAGCGACATGGCCCAAAGTTGTCCCTCACTTACCTTATGCATTCTGAACATCCTAATTATTGACAGCAATAAGTTTTGAAGTGCAGTTCATAACGTTCAGAGAACAGAGCTGAATACTGATAAAACTGAAGTTGAATTTGGTTTAAAAAAAAAAAAAAAAAGCGCAGAAATTCCTAAACTGTAAAATGTAGTGGAAAAATCTTTATGGAATAAAGTGTATTCAATAAGAAACTTTGGTAACTATTGATACATGTAAATTGTATGAAACAGTACATTTTTCCACTTCCACTTATCACTCTTTGAGATAGTCACAAAAAACACAGTGTAATAATGAGGAAGAAGAAGCAGGTGACGGTTAGTTTGTGGTGTTCTTACGTCTCATTAATATGTGGGTTTGTTCACAATGAGGAGAGACAAAAAGACAGAGAACTGCCTGAGTGGATGGTTTGTATTGTCTTACTATTTCTACTACTGCAAGTAAAGGCATCTCAACAGTTTTTTTTAATCCTACTGTTCCCTTTGTTCATTTTGTTGATACAGGCCAAGAAGGATGTCATCTCTAAGTGGGAAAAGTTCCCAAAAGACATGCTAAAATATGTAAATAAGAATTTAACAAATGCTGGCATAATGATTCCATTACATATTGTATATCTTCGTATAAACCCTTCTTACTACTACTTTTGTATACCTGTCACTAATGGTGTGCAAAAGTAGTGAAATATTGATATACAGTAATCCCTCGTTTATCGCGGGGGTTAGGTTCCAGAAATAACCCGCAATACGTGAAATAGGAAGTAGGACAACTTTATATTTTACAATTATTATACATGTTTTAAGGCTGTAAACGCCTCACCACACACATTATACGCTTTTCTCAGACTGGTATTAACATTTTCTCACATTTCTATCTAGTTTAAACACTCAAACCTTCGTAGATTTACAACAAAATGTATTTATAGTGAAGCGGGGTGGGGGGGGACACGTACGCGCTGACACGTACGCGCTGACACGTGCGCGCGGACACGTGTGTTTGTTTTGGAACAACATATCCATGCCATGTGCGAAAGTCGAGTGGAAAGCAACCTGGATATCATTTTGGGCAAGACTCAAGCCACTGCTAACAGTGCCGAACTGCTAACAGACAACTCTGAGCACCAGCCCGACCAGGTACGAACACTTCAGCGAGGGGCTTGGTCTAAAGCCCCGATCAGCTCTACCATGAGGATTTTCCCCCACTAACCTGCGCTCACAAGGGTTGGTTGCATTTCACCCCGGCTCCAAAATCAGACCGCCCCGGAGTTCGGGGCATGGCTCGCCAATACTCCACAGCTCTCTAGGACGGGGTCGGGTTCGTCCGCTAGGCGTGAGGGGGGAAGACCCACTGTCTCCTCTCTGCGCGCGAGTGTCCTTCCCCGCTGCGGCTCCCTCGAATGCGGCTCCCCCCGCTGCGGCTCCCTCGAATGCGGCTCCCCCCGCTGCGGCTCCCTCGAATGCGGCTCTCCCCGCTGCGGCTCCCTCGAATGCGGCTCTCCCCGCTGCGGCTCCCTCGAATGCGGCTCTCCCCGCTGCGGCTCCCCCGGCCGCGCGGCGTCCGGGCCAGGCCTGTCCGTGTTGATTCTTGGCTCTTCCATGGTCCGGCTCGTGCAAGTAAACAAAGGCCACACCTCCTGTCACCCAGGTGCTCTCGTGAAGGACATCAGAGACTCTGTCCCTACCACCCTGTGTGACCATCCCTGGTCTAGACCTGGTTTAGTCCAGGTCTAGACCTAGTTTAGTCCAGGTTTAGACCTGGTTTAGTCCTGATTTAGACCTGGTTTAGTCCTGGTCTAGTCTCTTAGCCAATCAGGACGCAGGACACAATGTTACACTGTAAAAAAAAGTTACACTATAAAAAAAAAAAAAAAAAATTGAAAAAATTGAAAAAAAAAATCTGCGAAACAGCGAGGCCGCGAACAGTGAACCGCGATAGAGCGAGGGTTCACTGTATTGTGATACTGAATTTGGTGATACTGTATCACTATCATTGTCTGTTGTATTGATCTATCTTCAAGAGCATTTTTTTCTTTTGTGACCGTACTACAATTGTGTTGCTTATGTAGTAGAAGGAAACTGCTGTCACTGCTCTTTCTGCTGGATTGTTTTTATGTGGCCTCTACGACCATAGAGTAACAGCTCCATGTGTGAAGCATGTAGTCCTCCTCAGGTGATGCAGGCCCTGTCCTTTACTGTGTGAGTCAGAGATGCTCAGAGCTGAACACATGCACTCTACCATCTGATAGGTCAGTGACCCCTGCTGACCCCTGCCTTCTGCCATCACCACACTGCCTCTGCTATGTGCCCCCCTGATTGAAGAGACAGCATCAGCAGGCAAGACAGAGCCACTTTCACAGGGGATTTACTGGAGGTAGTAGCTTAGTCACCAGTTTTGTCATCAGTAATGTGACTTCTGCTCGAGTCCCTCTGCCCAGAATGCTTAAGCCCAACTCTGCGCTTAATAAAGTCCAGTTCTAAAAGTGAGAGTCTGAAATGCAGGATTATGGAAACATTGGTTTGATTTGATTAATAATAACATATTAGTTCTTAAAATGTGAGTTAACATGGTGAGGTTATTTTCTAGGGCTTAGTGGATGTCACTGGAAGTTGCTGGTTTGAATCCCTGACTTAAGAAGGTGTTCTCCCTGTGTTCTCTGGTTTCTTACCCCCAACATCAAACATTCTTTGATGAATGAGGGAGTCTAAATATCTCCTTTCTGTTTCTCTGTGTCTACAGTCATCTTGACTAAGGCTGAAACCTGTACAGATGTGCCCTGAGACAGACGTAGATGTGCATTATTGCCTTGTTTGAGTCCTCTCACTCACAGCTCACAGTTATCTCTGTGATGTTGGATTGCTGTTTGTCCAGTTATGGCAGCTCCTTTACTCCGCCGCTCCCTGCAGACCCCAAACTGCTGATCGCACACACTTCATAAGGGGAAGTTATTCAGTGTTAATCACAGAACTCCCTCTAGATGCTCACTTTCTGTACGAGTCAGCCCTGGTTTGATTAATGTGAAGTGGGCCGCTGTAGGGTTGCCAGGCTCCTTCTGCCACCCTGCAGAGCTGAATAAATAAATACAACTAATTGTTTGTTTATGATTTGAAATATTAATAATATTGAATCTACGAGCTTGTCAGATGAAAGTGTCATCTGGGACAAATATGCACTGTGGTCTATGTTTAATAAATGTACAGGGCACATTAGATTGTAATGATTTCACTCCCCCAGGAAATACAGCCTGTTCTGTTTAATTAGAGTAACACAATGTTCTGGGAAGAAAAAATGAGAGGGAGTTATCAAAATGTGTACTGGCACGTGGCTATTCTTATTCTAAGTTACTCCAACAATCTCTATCAAAGTACTTAACAAAAAGTTTACATGGCAGTTATTGTTTACTACAGCAACCAACGGTAGACTTAGTTCTTTTGAACCTCAAAAGATACTACTACATCTGTGTCTGCTTATATTGGCTGTGCCATCATAGTAATTCATATATTCTAAATACATTTTTATCCAAATAAATTATAGTAATAAGCCTATATTTTTATACAGTATGTAAAAATAATGCAGTAGACCAAAATTCCACCTCTGGAAGTAAACGCAAGCGCTATAGTGCGTGATGATGACACCCCCCTCTCTCTCTTACCACACATTACATTTCTATTTCACTTTGAACATACTATTCCCATAAGAAAACAATGTGAACCTCTCACTTGGCCATATAGACTCTGGATACATACAGAAAGTGGCCTGGACAATTACCATTAAGCATGATGGCACTGTAAGGATCCTCCAGTTCAAAGCCGTCGTATTCCCGAGCCTCTGATTAATGGGCTATAATACAGTATGTTCCGCTCTAGAGCCACTTAAAGCACGCACCAAGGTTTCCAAGGCTGCTGCGATAATGAGAGACTGGACTGGAGAGACTTACAAGCTGCTTACTTCAAATACTGCAGTTTGGGGGAACTAAATTGACTATTTAGGCTATTTTAGGGAGTGGATTAGACAAATGCACAAATGTATTGATATATTCATAATAATAATAATTAATATTTCTGGAAGCAATAGCTAAGTGGTTTGAGAATTTGCCAATGTTCCATCTCAGCTTAGACTAGCACGTTCTGTTGCTGTGTCTTTGTGCAAGACACATCATACACTACAGAAGGGGCTCACACTGTGTTTTTAAACTTCATGCACCTTCACAAGAATCATTTGGATAACTTCAGGTCTGATATTGTCAGCCTGTACTGAAGTAAAGGCATTTTGAGATTTGGAGATGTAGACAGGCTAATAATAAGGGGGATCACTCAATATGTGTGAATGAAACAAAACACAACTCCAGGTCTGTGATGAGATAACATTATAACATGGCTAAAAGTTCAATTTTGCATAATATAGGACCTTTACCTTTCCTTGGATTTTAACTCAGATGCCTGGTGTCAGAATTGAATGAAGGCATTTTTTGTAAACAATAGTGATTTTTAAATTGTGTCATTGTGCTACAGGGTTCACTGTGCCGTTTTTGTTTGTGTTTAAAATGAATCTAAATGAATCCTCGCTGTGCAGACCTCAGGCTAAGTTTTGTTTGTGCTTCCTTATCAGTGATCAGGGAGGCAGCGTTGTAAATCCCTGGCATCTGCGTGTTTCATCTCGGCACAGCACCTCGGCCCTCTGCATCATTAGCACTGCAGCGGTAATGAGTGTGCAAGGGCTGAACAATGGCAATGAAGTAAAGAGGGGAAGTGGCACTAAGTCATTATACAGAGACTCTGCGTAAACCCCAGTGTGCGCTTAATCTTCGTAAGGACAGTCACACGGGCGGCTCGAGAAATCAAAGGAGATTGATGGGGCTGATAGTGAGAGATCTCAGTCAAACTAAAGCAAATACAATGACATTTTTATTTAGTGCGTGATGAAAGTTTGACCATAAATCACCTCCAAAAATGAAGAGTGACGTGAAGTTTGTTAGGCTGCAAAGGGTGCGTTTATTGTTAAGGTTGGAAAGATTAGTTTGTTGGAGGTATCAAGACAGAAGCACTGCATTTGTAACAAGTCCCATAGCATTCATACACGTTTATCAGAGGAAAACAGCTGTGAAAGATTTGCACAATAGAACAAATGGGGTGAAGATACGAGATAGATAGCACTGTACAAGTTGCAGTGAAAAGCAAAAGGAGAAACTTTTGCAGACTGTGAAAAAAAAAACAGTTGCTTGTAGCTTCTTGTTGTTTTGCTTTGTTATTTCAAAGCTACCTTCATCGTTAGTGATATACATGTAGTTTTAGGGAGATGTAAAGATCTAAAGTGAACAAACACTGTTTGATGACTGTAGGCACATGTTCAAAGAGCAAAAAAATACACAGCGAGTTTTAGCAAAGCCTTTGTGCCAGAGATTGCAGAGGGTTGACTCATTGGAGGGTCATGTCAATTACAATATTATTTGTGCAAATTAAATACTGATTCAGTGATCAGAAAGGGTAGTGGCTGGACAAAAAACAAAATCCGTGCAGGTAAGAATTTTTATTAAGTACTTAATTTATGGGGCCTGCAGTTTTGGACCGAGGAGGTGGGGTGGATAAAAGGTTGGGACCTTATCCACTAAAGGACAATGAAAATAGAAGAATGAGGACATGATGGACTAACGTTACCACAGAGAGAATGCCTTAGAACATGCAGTACAAAGACATAGTCAAGCAACCTAATAGACCTGTTATGAAGATATTAAGAGATATTCAGAGAGGGCTCAGTCAGCAATGCACTTTCTCTGTGAGTAATTCATTTTGCTTTGCTTTAAAGACGCTCTGTGTAACTTTTCTGGTAGCGGTTCCACCACCTGCTTGTCTCTTTATATTTGAGCATTAAAAACATGTAACTGAATAAATGCGACATAAATTCCATGGAAACAAGCAGATGAATGATCCTCCACCAGAAAAATTAAGATTGCTGTCAAATATATATTATTTGTGAATACACTGTTTAATGTTTTGCGTAAACAATGTTTTTTCTCCTTTAAATGGTGACAATAAACAACTTAAAGGTTGTATATTGCACAAAATGGATTCTTGTGAGATTTAAGTCATGCTATAATGTCTTTACCTCATCAAAAACATACCCGGAGTTGCATTTTTGTTTTCTTTATTATTAGTGTGTTTACATCTCCAAAGCTCACAATGCTCTGTTCCACATTGTGATGTCATGTGGTAGTTGGTAGTGGTACTTTTCAAGTTAACAGCTCCTTTTACCTTTTGATTAGTAGAGATTGACAATTCCAAGACTGAAATCATCCAAATTATTTGTAGTGAAGCTGTATGGAGTTTAAAAACACAGTGGTGCATCACAAGTGTTTTCTGTTTGAGAGAAAAACTCCAGCTAAATATGCAGAGTTTGTGTGTTAAACATGTGTGAATGAAGCTAAACACAACTTCAGGTATGTTTTTGATGAGGAAACAACATTATAACATATATAAGAAAATAGCGTAATATGGGCTCTTTAAGCTTAAATACTCTGCATAAATTAGACAGTATCTGTTTTCTACTGTTTATCTGGAAGCTGTCACATGGCCTACACTTCTGATTTAAGATTCTACTTAATTCTGATTGAAAGGATTTCCACTGTCCAATTCTTTCACTTCATTATGACTCATTCCGACAAATACTTCAGGGGAATGGTGTACCACATGGTGGCCATTTGTCAAATTTCAGCTTGGCAGAAGCACACAAATTATAAAAAACAAACTAAACATTAATTCAGAGGTGGTGTTTTTCTCGAGAAAGAACAAGACATTGGTGTAGCATTAATCAATATTTTGCTCTACCAGACACTCCTTATCAGCTTGGGCAGAACAAGACTACTCTTTTAATTCACTAAATGAGCTTGTCCCACTGAATGCCCTTTTAATAGCTCACAGAAGACTTTCTTTAGGAAAGGACAAAACAATCTCAGGAAAGAACCGGGCACATATTATAATGTCATGTTTTAGAGCTGATGAGGATAAAAATAATCTTTTTTTTCAATTTTCAATTAAAATTTATTTTATCTGATCAGCCATATAAATATGGCTTTTAATAATGAGTTACAAACTTTTGTCAGTCCATTTTACAACCACATGCCTTAACTCATAGAGGATTGGCTGTGTGGACCTCTCTATTCAAAAACCCCAAGCATACAACTGTAAATTAAAGATAGTTGGATCTCTATTTCAGTTAAAAAAATATTCATTGGACTACCCTATACTTGTTGATAGAAATGTTCCCCAAAAATTAAATAGTGAGACTTTTGTGAATTTGGTCACTGACAATGGCAAAAAAAAAACCCAAACAAACCTCACTGTGATTACAATTCTGAGTTTGATGTGTGTAAAGGGTGACAGTAAACTGAGGGTTAACATTAAGTACTTGGGAAGAAGACAACATTTGATAACCTATTGCCTAAATTATAAAACAGCACAATGCCTCAACATAATCACGTTTGTCTTGCCTTAACATCACAAGGACAACAGAACTGAGAAAAAGACGGAACTGCTCAAAAGGCTACTCCGCTTAATAAATGTCAAACAACAAAACCTAAATAGGAATTTGCCTGGAGGAAGGTGCAATACTGTAGCCACCCCCAGAATAAAGTGGTAAGTAAACTGGTAAATCACTGACTTCCCCCGGGGGGACCTGGGTTCAAATCCCCCCCTGGCAATGAGCAAGCCAGTGTGGGTCCTTGGGCAAGACCCTTCACGGTACTGAAGGGTGGCTGCTCACTGCTCCTGAAAAGGATGGGTCAAATGCGGAAGTCAAATTTCTCCCATGTGTCACTGTGTCATTGTGTGTGAGACCAAATAAAGGCTTAATCTTAATATTAATCTTTATTTTAATAGACAGGCACATATTCCAAATTGATCTTTTCACTCTGCAGACTTTGGAAGCACAGCTGAACTATTCTTGTTACTCAGTAATAGAGGTCAAATTATATTTTTTCATGGCCGATGCTGATACTGATAGTTTAGAATGTAGATGTAACTCTGCCAGATATTTCTGAGCTGATGTGTAGGACTCATTTTTTAATTCCCCCCAAATCATATAGTTTGGGATGCAGATACTTTAGCTTTAAGTATCTGCCGATCCCTGATATCAAGCGATACTAGGGCAACAACTGAAAATAAAATGTATTTCCTTTTAAATGCAAAGATTATGGTAAAAATGATCCAAATGTGTAACTGTTATTTATCATTTAAAGTTACTACAGAACAGAACGGCTATGAAAAATATTTCAAGGTGTTTTGGGCCAACATCAATCAGTAAATCGTCTTATCACACCAGTTTGTAAATCAAAATGGGATATCGACTGAATTGATATCTTGGAACGGATATCTGATCCATCAAAATGTTCGATATAGGCGCCTATTGTATCAGTGCATCCCTAGTTTTAACTTATACACAATTCTGTTTTACTACAAACTGAATAAGAGCCTAGTGTGCTCACATTACTGCATATCTAAACTGTTCAGATAAACTTTTATGCGTATATTCTTTATGCATATTTAAGCAGCTGGTTTGGCCAAACAAAATATCGTCTTCTACTGGAGATTTAAAGGTGTACTGTGTAACTGTTCTGGTGGAGGGTTCGTCTGATGCTTTTCTCCGTGCATACGTATTTGCTTTGTCTGTAATGTTTCACAGTATGGCATTCAAAAAAATCCATCTCCATGGAGACCAAACCAGAACAAGTTCTACAGTATGTCAGGTTTGTGGAAGAGCAACCCCACTCACAGTCAGAGTTTTTTTCTATGTATTTTTGAGCTGTAATTGAATACATGTAAGGTAGAGCTGTTTAATGTCATACTGTGGAAGATTCCAGGTAGAGCAGTGACATTTCCATAGAAACAAAAGCAAGTGAGGGACCCCCAGCCAAAAAGTTACACAGCGCACGTTAAAAGTAACCAAAACATCAGGCCTATCTCTACTCAATAATCATCTCTCTGGAAAACACTAACAATAAAAAAATGGTAAAAAATTGAAATGCACTGTTCAATTAGGAGCTTGTGAGCTGGAGTGATGCCTGACAGTGCGCCTCCCTGTTGCCTGTTAAAACCCTCCGTCTGTGCTGCTCTGAAGAATCGTCGGCCATTATTCCTGATGCGTCCCCTGGGCCTGTCCTTCTCCATAAACTCTTCCTCTTCACTGCTCCCCTCTCGAGCGGCGCGCTTGTTAAACTCACACACACATTAGTCCAGCTCATGTTCCCACGGAGGACCACCAGCCTCGTGTACTCAGATATGGCTCAGACTTAACCCTGCGTGTGCGCTAAACTCTATTACATCTGTTACATTTCATGACACTGTTTTGATTGCTACAAACATCCATCAAACATTATATCATTTGGGTTTGTCGGATATACAGATACTTACTAATACTGATTTACTGGCTGAATAATTGTGTGTGTTAACAATCAATTTTACTGATTTTTTTAGCAAATATTTAAAGGTCCCATGGCATGAAATTTTCACTTTCTGAGGTTTTTGAACGTTAATGTGAGCTCCCCTACCCTGTTCAGGGCCCCTTCCATGGCTAAAAGTTGCGAAATGTATAAACTGAGCATTTGCGGTCCTTTTCCACGTTTGAAAAAAAGACAGCCCTAACGGGCGATTCTGAACAAGGGAAATTTCTGACATCACACTCGGGGAGAAATGCAAAAGCAGTTCCACCGCCCGTCTGGATGCCTACCCACCGTCTCTGGAAATCATGCCCAGAGAACTTGGACCGCAAACGAGCTACGCAATGCGAGATGCGGTTTTTCCAGTGTTTACGAGTGTTTCCAGGCTTGGATGTCCTTTATCCGAGCCTCCGAACCTCTGAAACAGCAGTGGTTTAATTTTATTTTCTGTGGAAATGTGTTTATTTTTCAATGGAAATCATCTCATATCTTCCTCCGCGCTTAAACGCGTAAGTGGGGCCAGCGCACAGCGCACCACTAAAGAGTAAAGAGCAGAGAGTTTGGCCACACCCCCACTTGCTGCACTGGCCTGTCTCTGTCCTCCTCATTTGCATTCAAGCAACAACGCCCAGAATAAAGTGTTTGAGAGAGATATTTTTGACTCTGTATAATGAGGTTTTCTCATGCACTGAGTCTTGATTTTGAAGGATTCATTTACAGTATTAGGGAACCATTAAGGCGCCATATAAAAGCATCAAGAAGTACCATGTCATGGGATCTTTAAGTATTGTGTAACTTTTGTGGTGGAGGGTCCGCCACCTGCTTGTCTCCATGGAGATTTTATTGATTTGCCCAGAATGTTTCACAGTATAAACTTGTCTATCATAAATTCATTCACTTATATGTATTTTCTCCACAGATCTCACCCTGGAAGCCTCACGTAATGGAGATAGATCATTTTAATGCCATACCTTGAAACATTCCAGGCAAAAGGTTAAGGATCGCAATGAAGACAATCAGCTGGCCGACCCTCCACCAGAAAAGTCACACCTTGCACCCACTAAAAGAATAATGATGACTAACTAACATAACTGTCAGTTAACTGTCCATATGTATAACAAAATACTAGATTTCTTATACAACTACTAAAATTACAAAATGTTTCAAGTAAGCGTTTAGACACGAAGGGTCTGCTCTCAGAATACCCAGGGTATTCTCTAAGTCTAATGTGTTTTATTATGTATTTGAGCATTTGAACATGTGCTATTTTGCCAGTGTAGTGAGTATAATGAGAACAGCTCATATGTTCTTGTCTTTCATCTGTTCTTGTGTGTTGGACTGGTTCCCGCTGCAGCACATTTCCACAGCCAGATGCACAATGTTAGCATTAAACACACACCAACTGCTTCTGTTCCCCTCTCTCTGCCTCCTGCACACCAGCTACCTGCATATGATTTAAACATCATGTCCTTTTAAAAAATGTATCTGTCTTTCTGTTTTATTGTCCAATTTTCTAATTTTCTAATACAGTTTAAAGTTGTTACACATAGTTTTGAAGGATTCAGTTGTTGTGCTGTTATAATAGATGTTTGTAATATTTCAAACTAAATGCAAAGACTATTACAACATATAGTGATGTAACCAGTGCTCTGAGCTTTGCCAACCTTTACTGCCAAAATCATTTAACATCTTTATACACGGACCACTGAGAATAGCAGTTTTGTTTGCTGTAGTACATCGCAGAGCTCTGCATCAGCCCGCCTCCTCACATTCACTTGGAACAGGCACATCGGAGCAAATTGTGTCTGGTTTAAATCTCGGGAGAGACGTGCCTTGTGAATCTTGATGAAGTTGCGTCTTAAGATGCTAGTCTAATCAAAGCTGCAGCACCAGAGGCTCCGGCCCTTTGGGGCATTAAAGATGACTTCCCGTTTGGTCTGAGACACTTTTGTAAGAGGCTAAACCAAAATGTAGTATCCTTGTCACACACACCTGGGGCTGCTGTTTGATGCAGGCCCTCATCCATCACAGTAAGTCTGAATGGCAGAGGAGCGTGGTGTACTTAGTAATCTGTGCCCGCCTGCCCCTGACGGGAGAATGGAGACCTTGTATACGCAGCCTCCAGATGGGCCAAGACAACGCAACACTGCAGTTCTCTAGTGGCAAACACTCTAAATGTGTGAGGCAGATTAGGGCGACTGAGTTTGATGCATGCCAACCCTCTGACAAATATAACGTGACAATAATCTTAATACCAAACTTAAATCTCCAAACCTAGTGGAGTTTCTTTTAGGTTTTCATTGCTAATACAAACTGTGAATATTATAATAAGCACTGTATGAAAACCAAAGCACAGGCCGTTAAAATGCAGTGGTCCTCATGAATAAAAAGCTTTCTGGAATCCAAATGACTTTAGAGTGGTGGTTGGAAGAAAACAGAAGATAATTTGTGTAAATAAATAAAGGCAGAATAAATTGAAGATGTTTTTACAACAAAAATGTTTTTTGCAACAAAAAGTGAAAATCTTTTTTTTTTTTTCTTCATCTCTAATAAAAAACACAACTTGTAAAAAATAAACCTGTGGAGAGTTTGTACCTAAACTTTATTCCTATTTTCTTCACTCTTATTTAATACAGAATTACTCCTTTTGACAACAATTGTTTCATAAAAATACACTAAGATTGTAAAAACCTTTGAAATGCACAATTTGCATGTATAACAGCACAGATGTAACACAAATGGACTGGGAGGAGACAGTTTTTAGCTGCACAGTTTGTTGGCCTCATACTCCTGGTGCTGGGGCTGTCTGGCGCTGAAGGCCTGCAGAGCCGTGAGGATGCGGCTCACATCAGCACTGGACAGTTTGAGTCTGTGTCGGAGCAGGCAGGAGAATAGGTCCACGTGGGGCACCCCTGGAGGAGAGAGGCGGTTGACCCTGTAGCGCAGCTCCACCAGCTGCAGGAGGGCAGAGTCTTGAGAGCCTTGAGTGTACGGGTAGTCAATCTGCAGGATCAGATCCTGGATGGCTTCTGGGTCAAAGTGCACACTGTACCCCAGCAGCTGCATGCTGTTGATTTTGATGTAGCCCACATTATTGGCCGGCTCGGTGGGCTCCGACGGTTCATAGTACACTGTAGTACGATTCCCTCCCGTGTGCTCCCGGATATGGCTACGCAAGTAAAAGTGAACGGTCTCAAAAAAGCTCTTCCAACGGTTCCCTAAAGTCAAAGTCCAGTTATAACAGTCCATTTTGTCCAGCTTGGTGCGCTCCCAGTCAGGGTATCCACTCTGACCGATGGGCATGGTCCAGCTCTCTGCATGGCTGCCTCCAAACGGGTTGACAAACAGAGAGAATGCAGGCTCCAGAGAGCTGTTGGCGGTGAGACAGAACTGCAGCGCGATGCCCAGCAGCATGTGAACGCGGTTGGATTTGACACGATTGCTCTTGAGTGTGAGCAGCATCCTCTTCCTCCAGGACGGGTCAAACCAGGTATTGATGCGTACGTCATTGCTCACAAACACCCCATGCAGAGTGATGCGTGGGTCACGCTGCTGTAACAGGTAGCGCAGCTCCAGGTCCTGCAGGTCGCGGTCACTCTCCAGCCCCAGGTAGGGGTCAGTGGGGTCAGGCACAGCAGGACGGCAGGCTCCCTGTGTCAGGCTGAAGCCTGGGTTACAGCTGGAGCAGCGCGTGCGATTTTCTGTGGCGCAGGAGGCGCAGAGGGAGCCCTCTCCCACAGAGCAGGGGATGACACCCTGGCAGGATAGGGGGGCGTATGGACACGAGCAGCTGCGGCCCTCCTCACTGTACACTCCAACTTGACTGTTCTCACTGCAGTACAGCCTGGACAGGCAGAAGCTCAGCCAGATGTGCAGCAGTCTGCTGAGGACAGGAGATATTTATGTCCACCATATCCATATTTCAAAGTACATTATGCACATGCTCTATGTTTTAATGATTATCTTAACAATAATTCCACGTTTGTCATGTGTTAATGTTATTTTATGATTTTACAGTTTCTCTATTATTACACAACACATGGACGCTTGTCATTCTATCCAAACACAGCCTCAGCTGGAGCCTCAGAAGCTAAATCCAATCCAAATCAACTTATTCTTCTGTGTGCAGAAGACAGCACTCAGAAGAATGTCTTTCTGCTCTGCTTTTATTTGTAACAATGAAAAATGAGTTCTACATTATATTTTTGCTAAAAAAAACAACCTGTCAACATAAAAATGCAATTTCCCTCAGAACAGATTTACATGCAAACTGATTTTCCTGAATTTCTTTTTATAGAGAAAAGGGATGTGATAAAAATTGTAATTGAATTGTAGACTGAGAGAGCTTTGCATGCTTTTCACTATTGAGCTGATGGATTGTGTCATTTACTTAATTTCCAGCCAGAAATAGCTATCAATATGGAGTGTTCATGAGAGAGGCATAAATCTGAGTAGAGTTACGGCTAAAGTGATCTCTGATAGATATTAAAACAGATGGTGGAGCTGCTGAAAATGCAAAGAGACATTTTGAGGGTGCGACTTTCAAAACCCTCTGTCCAGACTGCTTCAAATAACAATGTACCGACTAGAAGCCTGTAGACTAACCCACTCTGAAGAGTTGGTGATGGAGGAAAAAAAATGCAATAGAAGAATACTTTACTTTAAATTTATTGTGATTTGGACCCAGCCTGCATAGTGTTGGTGAAAATTGTCTCTATGGACAATCACCCTTGTCTTTTCCAGTTAACAGAATCCTCACTGCCCCTGTCAGCACTTCCCTCCTCTACCTAGCCTCCTAATAACCGCCGCTTTGCCTGGCTGCTTTTCCCAGCACCCAGTCTCTTTCATAATTATACATTTCTAGCAGAATCTTGAGTTAACAGGCTGCACTCTGACTATTCCCTTGGTGTTATTTTGCGACTCACCTGGGCCGTGGTAGGACTATTTTGGGTTGTTGCCTGCACCTCTTGCTCAGACTGAAGAGCTTGTTAGTGATGCGGTGGGCTTTGGAGAAGAGCTGGGCGCTGTGAGCTTCCAACTGCCTATAGCGCTGTAGCAGGTTGGCATCAGCGTGCCACAAGTGCTCCACCACAGATGTGTTCACAGCGTAGTGCTTTGGCAATCTGTTCACAAAGCCTCGAAACTCCTCTGGTGACAATTAAAACAACATGCATTAAGTGTCACTGTGGGGTAACAATAGCCTACACAAAACTTTTCAATGGTTGTCCTTGGAAAATAAATGCACGGATTGCAGCGGTGGAAGAAGTACTCATTTTTGTTGCTTAGGAAAAAAAAAGTACAGATACCGGAACAAAAAAAAAAAAAAAAAAACTCAAGAAAATAATAGATTAAATTACACATGGTTTTATAGCTCAAAAATATCTAGAAAAACAGGCATTCTGACTCCCACTCCACAGATCTCACTTATAACTGTTGGTCTCCCTGAAGAAAAAAAAAAAAAAAGTAAAAAGTATTAAATACCTGCTTAGAAATGTACTTTGTGGAGATTTTGAGACCTAATAAAGCTTCAAATACAGTGATTTTGATAAAGATTTGTGCTGAATTTTGTTCAACAGAAACAAATTTATATTTTTTCCTAGTTTTTTTCCTAGCGTTTTTATTTGTATATTTTTTTTTAATTATTTTTTTTGTTCAAAAATGTGTTAACAATAAAGTAGGTTATTTTTTATAATAAAAAATAAGTTTACTTTTCAGTCCAGGTCATTTGTACAGCACAGTTGCCTACTTTCAAAATGTACTTTCAAATGTAATACAGTAAAAGTAACAAGTATCCACTTTAAATCTACTTAAGTGAAGTACAGATACCTAAAATGTATACTTAACTACAGTACTACCACGTTTACTTTGTTGTTCCACCACTGATGAATTGTTGAGGATTACTGAACTCGCCTAGACTTAAGTGGGTTTTTCTCAGCACCTGTTGTCAGCATGTTCAAAGCAACTAGCGTCTGAATAAACCCAACTTTTCTGGTGCTTTTGTCGATAAATAAATTCTTCTACTTGCCTTGGTTGTGTGGTGTGATTGAACAAGAAGAAAAATACCACAGAAATTCTCAGGCATTTTAGTGCAGCCTGAGAGAATAATTCAGTGATGTGTGTGTAGCTTTGATCTCACTCGTAAAACGCTGTAGGCAGATGACAGGAGCGTGTAGATATTCCCTCACATGTTGCTACACCTGAACTACACAGTGCAAGAGACCACATGGGGCCAAGCTGAGAGAGTATACTCCTTCAACACTACTACGTGTTCCTTTGATATTTTAGGCACTTAGTTTTGTATAATGTGAGTTCGGATTCAGAGTTTTTCACATAGGATGTGGCATAAGTGTTCATATGTCGAAGCCCTGTACTAACTCTTATTTTTGTATTCCGTTATATCTTGATTCACCTTATTTTTTAATACTTTATTGTGTTGGTTGCAGTAGCAGTTGCAGAATTACAGTAGACACAATATTTATGTTATCCCTTTTTTATCCCCATTTTTCCCCCAACCTTAAGATAAAATAAAAATCTTAATATTGTTAACAGATATAACCAAATCAAAATTGATAATAAATATGAGAAAGACAAACAAAAACAGAATAAAAATAATAAAACAAATACATAAAAATATGTAAAAAAAAAAAAAGGAAAAAACAAAAATTCCCCTTCTGAAATGAGTAAACCCTGTTTCACAAATATGACTTATAAAATCATTGAGGAATTTTAACCACAATATCCAAGGTGACAGTAGTTAATATTCTACAGTGATCCATCCACAAATTTTAATGTACTTGCCATTGCCAAAGTTTTTCCTCTTATAGCAAAGGACAATTATGAGCAATTTATTTATGACTAGTATAATGGACTATAACGGGATTGCTGTTTGGAGGAATAGATTGCTTTCTGCTTTCAAAACAAGCAATATAAAGGCTTAGACTTGAACTTAGGCAAACTTTATTGATCCAAAAGGGAAATTACTTTAGAAAATAGGTTTTAGAAGATGTCCTTTTAGCTGTAACACTGTTTTATTATTATTATTATTATTATTATTATTATTATTATTATTATTATTATTATTATTATTATTATTATTAATTTAAGGTTATTTACTGTTTTCTTTTTCTCCCGTGTTAAACTGCTATTCTCTGTGTATCTTTTATGTTTATTTTGTGTATCTGTGTGATTGTGTGAGTGACCCCAGGTAGTTGTCTACCTCAAAAGCAAGTTATGAGGAACAAATAAAATACAGCTGGTCTGAATTTGAATGCATTCATATATTTCTTTGAATGTCCAAAGACATAATTGCAGTCGTCCTTGTATTGGCCAGTGTTATGTTGTTGGACTTGAGTGATGACAAATGGATGCTGTTTTTGGACACATTCCAGTGCAGAGAAAACATCAGAAACCATTTCAGACCTGACACCAAGATTGACAGGCTTTGGATATAAAGTCTGGCAGTGTTATATAGCTAGGCATGAATTTTCAAAAGGCTTTATGGTGTAATAATTCTCAGGATGATGTAGATTGAAAGAACTCGATCCAAGAAAACCATTCCACAGAATTCACAAATAAAAGATTTCAGAAATTATCTATAAAATATAATTTTTTAGGTACTGTGTGCGTACTTTACTTTAAATTTAAATTTTACAGTGGAAAGTATCTGTACTTTCTACTCCATTACATTTTTGAACAGGTCTGAAAAGTAAAAGGACTTTTCATATGATTTTTGGGGTTATTTGGCTTTTAGAAAAGAAAAAAAAAAATACACAAAATTCATAATGAAAAAAGATTAATATTGACACTGTCAACCAAAGTCTGTAATTTTTTTAAATCAATGTCATAACATTTTATCAAATTAACAACACTTGAAATATGTGAAATACTTACTTACTTACTTTTTTACTCTTAAAGTATATTTTTAACCAGTACTTAAATACTTGAGTAACTTTTTACCTCTGAATCTGTACTTTAACTTACAAACTTGAGTACTTTATCCACCACTGGATACTTGTAAATGCCAAAGACTCACCAGATTGCTCAAACTCCTGATTGCTGCTCCTCCAGGCCTCTAGGACGCGCTGCAAGTTGTGTTGCAGACTGCTCAGGTCAGAGAGTGGGCAGTTACAGTGAGGGAAGTCCACACTGCAGCGGCACCAGCAGTCTCCTCTCCGGCAGACGAACTCGCCCTCAGAATTACAACCGATGTAGTCCAGCGCCGCCTGGATGAAACGGCTCTGCAGGTAAAGAGGAAGGAGCACCTGCAAGCCTATGAAGGGGAAATCTCATGGTTAAATGCAACATTTTCATAAAAAAAAGTACTGAGTAAGAACAGGGAGAATAGTTCATTTAAGTAACAAAAGTATTTTGTTTGGCTTAGATATAGTGAAGGAACCAGAGAGTTTTTGGCTCAAAACACACTGCTGCTGCATCTTTGGGCAAGCCTCCACCCCATTTGGCTTCGAGTGGCCGTTACAATGGATGGCCAAAAGGCTCTTCTCAAATCTCCACTCAAATTGCCACTATACTAAAATTTCAAACTCACTGCTGATGATTGATGATAATGATAACCATTTTTTGTGTTTATACCGATAACTGAAATAGAAAATAAATAATGAAACTGTAGTACTGTACCTAGGACACTTCTAACCCAGTCCTTGATGCCTTTTTGTTGCCGATAGTCGACCCACATTATCGAAGGTTATAACATTCCCTACAGTGCAATCATAGCCAGACTTTAATACCACAGTGTGTTGAATGTTCCTGTTTTCAGGACACCGATTTTTGTTAAATCTACAACTTCAATAATTTCTGCAACAAATAATGCCCCCAGTCAAAGCTTTCAGTACCTATAGAAATGGAATGATTACAGTGTTCCCTTCTGCAACTTTTCTATGAGACTGTCATATTTTTTCCTGACAACAGAACGTACAGGCTGTATCATGAGCCAGCTTTCTGTAACATCCTTAATTAGTGGCACAGAGATAGAGCTGTCCAGAGATGGATGTGGCTCTTACCTTGGAGCTGGACCTTGTTCTCTGGGCTGTGGACCAGCACTGAGCTCACTGTGTCCAGATTGTCATAATTACTGCAGCCAAGGGGGCCCGTCCTGGTCTCAGTCACCTGTAACACACATACAGAGGCCTCATTCACATTTAGATGGACTGCATTTGTTGTGTGCTATATATTTGTATGTGTCATCAGTTTTGCGTTAGAGAGGCAAGTAAAAAAAAAAGAAAAAGTAATGTTATTAATACACAAAAGCAGTTTAAACAAGCAATGTTGTTTTTCAGATTTTTAGCAATACACTATATTATTATTTTACATTTTGACCAATATTTAATCTATATAATCTATAATATATAATAATATTTATTGAAAATGACTTATAAATGGGTGCATTGACTTCCTGTTCGAAGTACACAACTGAGAATCTCTGTCTCGTCATTGTGACATTTCATCATTAACAATGACTTCAATTATTTACGTTTAAAAGCTTATTTAAGTTGATTTTACATCCTGTCTTCTTTTAAAAAGCAGATAAAATTTCGAGCAAATTCTTCAATCCACTTACGTTAACCCACATTTTAGTGAAATGCCAAATCTGTCATACGCTGCTCTTTAAATCTGACATTTTCACAGTCATTCTTGTGAATGCTGTAGCCTGTTCCTAACTTTAATAAAAAGAACAGTCTTTGGAGCGTATCCTGTAAATAACAGCTCATTTCCATTAAAACTAAATAAATCTTAAGGTCAAGAGATTCTTTATCAAAAGCTTTTTTTTTTTTTTGCCTCAAATGAATTTCTAATGCACTGAGTCACTGTGAAGTAGTACTGTAAAGGTCCTCAATTACCTCAAATGCTCACACAGAATAATTTGTTCAGATGTGGAAGAAAGAATGAACTCCTTTGCCTCTAAAAACCTTCAAACTGTGTTCACATCGCCTCTTACTGTAATTAATGATGGCATTCAGGAAAGTACTTCTCAGAGCATGTTAGCGTAGTGCGTGTATATGGTGAGCTGCTAATGAACTGTGATGCTCTGTAGGTGCTAGTGTTCATCTCAAGCTCTCATCTTTAATTTGCCTCTGAGCTCCACACGTGCTACTAAAGTAAATGGGGAGAGGTCCTTGGCTGGAAATTAATGGTACGATATCTCTAATCAATCAGGCTGATTCATAACTGGTTCAGGAGATGGGACGCTCAGTCTAAAGGCGCAGTTTGCCCCTCGGCCTGAATAATGAATACAACTTAACAGCCACTCCACATCAGAAAATTGATGACTGGTGTTTGTAAGCGTGCTCTGTAGTGCGTCCATATTTCTCACACATGTCTTAAAAACTTTATTTGGTATCATGTCACAGCGGGTACTCTTATTCTTAATCTTGTCTGCTTAGCTGTACCTTGTGATGGCAGCAGGTAAATCTTTATGTATCGAGGCATGTTTCTAAACGTGCATTTGTTCCTAATCCAGTCTGGTTAAGTGAATTGAGTAAATGAATTCCCTGAGCTAGTATTAAGTGATTTATTCATAATCGTTATCTTCATGGTGAGCAGCAGAAGTCTGTTAGGAGTTCAGCAAATTTAACCTGATGTAAAATAGTGCAGTGAAGGTGATGTAGTCAGAATATCTTCACTGCTGGTTGAAATAGTGTGTGTTAATGACGCGCAGAGGCGGACGTTACTTTTTTGTGCTGTGCAACACTGGAATTTCCCCACTGAGGGACTAATAAAGGCATATCTTATCTTATCTTATCTTAATGAATTGTCAACAATATTTAAATTCTCTACATGTCTTACTCCCAGCACATCAAACCAAATGCAAAAGCAGACTTGCAATGGCAATAACTCCATAATGACCTTTTCAAAAGGCCTCGGTGACCATAATTCATTGCTCCATCCATAATCAGCTGTTTAAATTTAAAAGAGGTAAAATTCTATGATCCCAAAGCAGCTTGTTCACATAGCAAACCTGTGAGATTTCTTCTGTTAATCAATCTGTGTATTAATGCCAGTGAAACGAGTGTCAAAGAACTATTGCTACTCTTTCAGAATAAACTTAAACCTGCAACTGAAACAGTGAGGCAAGTTAAGGCATGGGACCCCAGTTACATCAGCTACTGTATGAGCAATGACTGTTTAGTATATCATCTGTAATGATTCTAAGCCACTTGTTGGTTCATGTGGTTGTTTTTAATGTCTGAGCTTTGAGCTTTTTGCACATTTTTTTCAGTGTGGTTTTTAAATACAAAGGACAAATACACAAATCAAACCATGTCAGAACAAAACATGTATAAATAATTTTTTCCCCATTCCATTCCATTTTCTTTATGAATGCATTTTCGGGTCGCGGAGGCAACGGTCCAGGTCCATTGCCCAGATCACACAGTGCACCAGCCCCAGGAATCCTCCCGTGGGTGCCTCACGTCGCAATTGATGTATTTTGTGTCATGGGGGCTCTTCCAGTGTGCAGACAATGTGTCTTGCGCTCTACCAACTGAGCTACTGCTGCCCCCTACATGTATATACCTTCACCAGGATAGTCAATAGATTTTAGTAAGGACCACAAAAACATTGACAGACTGCCTGCTGATAGTGAAAGTCACCCTAGATTCTTTATCCTAATGTGTGTGTTTGACCCATAATGTTTGTATATCTGCACTTACTCATTTTCTGACTTACCCGAATGGCACTGGAGGCGATCTGGAGATGGTGCAGTTTCCTCAGAGTGCTTTCTCTGTCTGTGAAGTAGGATGCGGCCAGTTGGTGAAGTGTCTCCAGTGTCACCGCCCCCGTCCAGTTGGACTTGGCCGCCTCGCTATCTGCAGATGGAGACTCCTGGTTCAGCCTTCTCTTGTCCACAAATATGGTGAGAGACTCCTCTCCTGGTGCCGCAGAGAAAACCGGGGCTTCATTAGTTCTGACTGAGCAGCGCTAATCATCTTTCATTAACATCTTTATAGATTGGTGGAAATGCAGCAGTGATTAAGGTTTGAAAGAGTGGAGCAAGGCAGAACCTGGCCTCTGCATCTGAAGGCGAAATATACTTCACTGAACAACAAGTGTTACTATTTGAATGCATGTATTGGGAATAGGTGATTGAGGAACATTTCTCAGTATAAAAGTGTTTTCATTCAATGCTGATTCCCATAAACAGGTGTTTTTAAGAAGCCTGTAATCACTCTGCATTTCCGGATTGTTTTTATGCATAAACGGATACACAGATTTGACCTCACGACTGAGGCTAAGTGGTCCAGGAATCACAGCTGCTCTTCATTCAGAGGGTACTTCACTTAAAGTACAGCACCTCTGACACCTCTAACAATGTGAGATGGAGCCAGCAGCATCATAAAGTCATCACCGTTGTGGCCATAAAGAGAACATTAACAATTTTAGATACATGTGTATAGTTACATACTTTACTAATGGTGAATCAGACAGTACATCACAGTTATACATATTAAGAAAAAGTATTCATGAGATCCATTAGTCACTGTCATCTGCATAGGCTAAGTCTGTATTTTTGTATTCAACAGCAATGAGTTAGGTAAACTTATTTTTGATACATTTCAGTAAAACCCCAGATAATGTTTCTCTCAATAATATTTCATTTTCCTTTAGAAACAGTCATTTATATTTGCGTCACATTCTTGACTTCAGTGCCAGCACCAGTCTGTCTGTCACACTATCTCAGCGTCGACACACATAACCGCCGCTGAACGTCTGTTTATGACGAGCAGAGAGAGCACTTCTAAATTGCTTTGTGAACTTGTGTTTCTGTGTCGGAGCATCTGAATTCATCTCCTTCATGGATTTGGATGGATTTTAGCTTGGAGACACATTTTCAACATTGGTACAAAATAGCAGGACTGGAAAAAAAACATTTTGTCTCCACTTCTGAAACAGTGACAGCTAAACCGTATGTTTACTTTGGATTTTTGGCCAATTACTGTATTCATGGGAGTAAAATAAAAGCAAGACATCAAACTGATACTGAATACAACATAATAATGGGGAGTTCCAGCTGAATTTCATTTTCCATCTGGGTTAAGGCTTATTGATTATGATTTATAAGAAAAATAGCGGACCAGCCGGTTGCATATAAATAAAACTACAACAAACAAGATCCTCCTTTTGGCATCTCATGCTATAAACTAAAATCTCTCACTGTTCCCCAATTTACTTCTCTGAAAGTGATTTGGTGCAGGGTGTAATGCAAACCACTGATCCAAGAAATGCAGTATGGGCTTTGTGGATAAGAAAACAACAGACGTTCAGATTGGGTTGCCATATGTGACGCTGATGTTGCAATCTTTTTAGCTGCTTTTCCAGCTTCTCATGATGCCACAGGTCAGTCTAATTGTCTACACTAGTTTATCACACCAAAGCTTTTCACGCCAAAGAGAATATTTGGCTTTCCCAGTACCACCAGATCTAAACCAAGTCTATAAACTACAGAGAAGGAAAGAAAATAATTCTTAAAGGTTGCAAAATGGACAGTTGTGCACTTTGTCAAGTAAGAATGTTGTTACCTTATCAAAAACATGCCTGTATTGTGTTTTGTTTCATTCACACATGTTTGAGTAACCCTTTATTATTAGTCTGTCTATATCTCCAAAGCTCAAAATGCTCTGTTCCACCTTGTGATGTCATAAATCAGTAGTTTTCAAGTCAACAGATACCTTTTGCCTTTTGTTCAGTAGAGCTTGGCAATTCCAGGGCTGAAATCATCTAAATGATTCAAGTGAAGGTGTATGGAGTTTGTTAAACGTGTGAATGAAACAAAATGATGAGGAAAAAACATTATAACATAGATCAGAAAATGATGTAATATGGACCCTATAAACCAATGTCATTATAAGAATACAAAAACATTGCTGATTATAAACTGTATTATGTGCTAATTAGATTTTTTTTTAATCGTTTCTTGTAACTGAGCAGTTTTGCAGATTTGTTCTTATTATAAACCATACAAAGAGATAACTTTCTTTAGTAAATGCATTCCTATTCCTGTTTTTTAATTAAACCCAAAAGATTCAAATGTCTAATTTTTTAAATTTTAGGTTAAAATTTGGGCTGTGCAATTAATCAAATTTGATTGAGATCGACATTCAGTCACATCTAATCATCAGTTATTTGCTTGGGTCCTTCTAATCAAGAGATCTACAGACAGATCTTATGGTTTGGAGCAGAGTTCAGACTTTATCAAATGAAATGTGACAATTTTTTTTAACTTAATGCACACTTCAATAATTGCTAGGACATTTATATTAAAAGACAAAATTTAATTAAATTGATCAATATGGGGATAATTAATCTGTTTGTCATATTGTTGAGACATAGTTAAAATTCATGTTTTTTTTCACCTCTGAAGGAGATCGCTCTTCTCCTTGGCATATTAACATCATAGTAGGCAAGTTTAAGTTTCATAGTCTATGATGCCATCTGCTGACAAACCCCTTCGTGTTGTGAGCAGAGCTGTTCAGTGTGCCGTACCTCCCAGTGTGGCAGAGACGAGGACGTGAGTGCCATACTTCTTAATGAGACTCTCTGTGATGGTCTGCAGACTCGGCCGGCGCCCCAGCTGCCGAACCACGTGCATGAATTCGGGGTCGAGGGGCGGAGACAGACCCCCGCTGCCCGATGAACTGTCCCTCTTCTCCACGGCCAAACTGTTGACTTTCCATCGACCAAACTCCCTGTGACACACACAACAAAACAACACTTCCAACAGTGAGCTGCAGTCTATAATGTTGTTGCTATGGACAAGATCGATATTCCAGGCGTAGAGTCAAGGCTTTGGTGAAGGTTAGAAGTATTTATAGTGGATGTCAGAACACTAACATGAGGAATAGTCCAGTGTAATCTTTCACAGATGGAAGTGGACAAGTTTGGTCATATTAACCCCAGCTAAATTTTGTACAAATTTAAGAAAAGGATTTCGGCCTGAGAGGGTACAGCAGGGTACAGTAGTTCCTGTGATGTTAGGCTGGACAGGAGGGACAACTGTAATGTCTACAAGAAGAGCATGAGCAGACTCTCCTTCCTGGAAAACCTCAGGTCTTTCAATGTGTGCAGCAAGTTACTGGAGATCTTCTACCAGTCTGTGGTGGCCAGCGCCCTGTACTTCGCTGTGGTCTGTTAGGGGAGCGGCACCAGTAAAAGGGACATTGGGAGGATTGACAAACTGATCCGCAAAGCTGGTCACGTGAATGGCTGTGAGTCGGAGACATTTGTCACAGTGAGGGACAGGAGGACACTGGACAAACTGTTCTCCATCATGGACACTCCTGCTCACCCACTGCACCAGACCATAGAGGGACAGAGGAGCTCATTCTCCAACAGGCTCCTACAGCTCTGCTCTAACAGTGAGAGATACAGGACTACATTCATACTATAATACTCCATACAACTGTACAACAACTCACCCTTATGTAACAGATAATACTCCCTACAACTGTATATAACTGTGATTGGACACCTTTTTTGATATTGTATTTTATAATTTATTACTTATTTTTCTATTTTATTCTGATTTGTACATATAGACTTATTATATTATTTTATTTTTTAAAATCATGACTCATTTGACACCAGTCTATTGCTTTGCTATTACATCTATTTTTTGTTACCCTCTGTTATATATTATATTGATGAGTGAGCTACACTACCCAAATAATTTCCCTTGTGGGAAATTTGTCTAAGAAAAACTACTACTAAAATCATTCAAACAAAGTGACTACTACAGTTACTCCTTATTTATATTAAGTAAACCTTAAGAACTACACCAAAGCCTACTAATACCTGCTCTACTAATATTATTCCAATCATTTACAATGGTAAATGGTCATATTTGAATTAGAAATGACAAAAATAATAATGAATAAATAAATAACAAATGAATCAATAGCATGAATAAATAAAAAGCACTGAAATTCACACAATAATTTGAGCAAGAATGCATATTGAAAAATGTCCATAGTACCAGTATAAGACCATGCAGTAATATTTCGTTTATACACTTTAACTGTTATCAGCCTTTGGAGGCATGGACGATTGCCCAAGGACATAAGAACATAATGATGATGATGAGTTTTGGGTTGAGATGTTCTGGTCAGGGAATGAGTCACTTGAGCCACAGTATTAATAGGTTCTAATCTAGAAACTGTAGAAATAAGAAAAAACAGAAGCTGTGAAATGTCCTTCAATAAACCTCAATGAAAATATATGAAAAAAACAGCACGTCCCACACTTTATTAACAGTAAAGTAATGTCACCTGTCACCTTCACACACAGTAGTTCAGCTCACTTGTCAGTCTGTAGGTCTTTTGAGGCAAGACTTTCTCTCACATATTGTTTTAAATGTTAAAGGTTTTCAATGTATAACTTCAAAAGTCATTGTAGTTCAGTTTGTACATAATTCAACAGTATCTTTGTTTTTATTAATTTCAACATTTACTTTTATACGGCAGTACATCTAACCAACTTTAAAGTATTATATGAGCCATCTCAAGTGACTGCAACTACACCATTGTGCACTCTGTATTCATACTCAATACATTTATTACAAATATGTTATTATTATTATTATTATTATTATTATTATTATTATTATTATTATTAGTAGTAGTAGTAGCAGTAGTAGTAGCAGTAGCGGTAGTGGTAGTAGTAGTAGCAGTAGCAGTAGCAGTAGCAGTAGTAGTAGTAGTAGCAGTAGCAGTAGCAGTAGCAGTAGCAGTAGCAGCAGCAGCAGCAGCAGCAGCAGCAGTAGCAGTAGCAGTAGCAGTAGCAGTAGCAGCAGCAGCAGCAGCAGCAGCAGCAGCAGCAGCAGCAGCAGCAGCAGCAGCAGCAGCAGCAGCAGCAGCAGCAGTAGCAGTAGCAGTAGCAGCAGCAGCAGCAGCAGCAGCAGTAGCAGTAGCAGCAGCAGCAGCAGCAGCAGCAGCAGCAGTAGCAGTAGCAGCAGCAGCAGCAGCAGTAGTAGCAGCAGCAGCAGCAGCAGCAGCAGCAGCAGCAGCAGCAGCAGCAGCAGCAGCAGCAGTAGCAGCAGCAGCAGCAGCAGCAGCAGCAGCAGCAGCAGCAGCAACAGCAGCAGCAGCAGCAGTAGCAGTAGCAGTAGCAGCAGCAGCAGCAGCAGCAGCAGCAGCAGCAGTAGCAGCAGCAGCAGCAGTAGCAGCAGTAGCAGTAGCAGTAGCAGTAGCAGCAGCAGCAGCAGCAGCAGTAGTAGCAGTAGCAGTAGCAGTAGTAGTAGTCGCAGCAGTAGTAGCAGCAGCAGTAGCAGTAGTAGTAGTAGTAGTAGTAGTAGCAGTAGCAGTAGCAGTAGCAGTAGTAGCTGTAGTAGTAGTAGTAGCTGTAGTAGCAGTAGTAGTAGCAGTAGTAGTAGTAGCAGTAGTAATAGTAGCAGTAGTAGTAGTAGTAGTAGTAGTAGTAGTAGTAGTAGTAGTAGTAGTAGTAGTAGCAGTAGTAGTAGCAGTAGTAGTAGTAGCAGTAGTAATAGTAGCAGTAGTAGTGGTAGTGGTAGTAGTAGTAATAGTAGCAGTAGTAGTAGTAGTAGTATTCGCTTTATTGTCATCTCAATCTAAGATATAGTAGATATTTTTAATAGAACAAACAATTCTCACCAGTTTCTTTCCGCATAGCAGTAGAAAGCTGAATACAAAATATCAGTTCTCAGCCCCTGGCAAAATCACCCTTTTGTACCATGTTTTAATTGCTCATTGCTAAAGCCAACAGTAAAATACAATCATTTCTGTGCAGAAAAACAAACTTGGAAAGCACCAAAAATCGTCACTTTCTTTGTTAGCGCACACAGTTTGGCAGACTTCAAAGAGCTGAACTGTTGATATTCAGGAGCCAGCAGGGAGATCCCCCATAGCGCCACAGCCGTGCACAGCAGCAGCTAATGCTACACCTCTATGACTGCGCTGTACCGAGCCTCGCCTCCAGGGACCCAATCAAATCCCTGCTATGAGACAAAAGACAGACAGAGAGGTAATTGGGGAAAGGGGAACATTGTGCCATATGTGTCATAGTTATATTCGATCATCCCATATCACGGGATAGGGAGAGTGACCGGCCCCGGTGGACAGATGAGGAGCCCCAGGTATAGCCCACAGCAAACTCCATCAGTATGCAAAAATGGCATGGTGAGGGAGAATAACAGCAAAGCAGATGTGGAGAGGGGACAGACCGCTCTTGAATGAAGGCTACATGGATACATTTGGTGCTGATCAAACTCAAGGATGTATGAAGTATTTGACACATTTGTGCTTTAAATTGAATAATGTAATTAAATAGTTAAAGGGCCCATATTCTGATATTTTCTGATCTATGATATAATGCTATTTCCTCATCAAAAGTGGAGTTGATATAATTGACAGAGATTTGAGAACAGGACCACGCCACAACCTCCCCCTGCTCCTCTCCAGCAACCCACAGCTCAGCTCAACCACACCTTCATTTACCCAGAAGATGTATTTATACAGGCCTATTCCGACAACACTGGCTGTCTCCACTCTCTCGACCCCCTCCCTCTCACCCCGTGTCTCTTGTTAAGCTTGAAGACATCATCTACAAAGGGGGAGGGTGGGTCCCGAATCAGCTGGGCTGACCACCTGAGACAGAGCCCCCCTCCTGTGTCTCCACCCAGCCAGTCAATAAATATCTTTATTGTATACCATTGTTTTGTGCTAGTCCTTGCTGGTGTAACATACCTGGAGCTGTATTTTGTGTCATTCCCACATGTTTACCACATATATACCACTATACACTACGTATGTTTTGAGGAGGTAACATTCTAACATGACTCACAGGAGTCAATTATGTGTAATACAGGACCTTAGTCCTGACTCTTCCTTTCACTGTGGACAACAGGAGCTGGTCTCCTTGTGTCTCTACTTAATGCTTGGTTCATTTTCCTTTCACCTTGTCAAACATGTATCTCATCATTACTTCCAGCGGGGGCTTTGGCTTAACACAAGACCGCAGGTGTAGCAGCCAAATTGTTCTGATCCTTCAGCTATGTTGCAAAGCCACGCTCAAGTGCAGACTACACAGGATTTTGTGTTGCTGAATGCATTTTGGACACTAAAATAAAGTGATACTTGAGCAGATTTTGAAGCAGTGCCATAAACAACATCTTATTTTGCTCTTGATTTAGATTTTAGAAGAAACATGAGTATTGTATAGTAAATCTTCTTTCCCTATTCTACTAACAAAATGTGGCCTCTATTTGTCACTTTGGCCTTGCAATAATCCTCTCATTTCCTTGGGCTTGGGACTGGACAACACTCCATTCCTGTCTGAGAATTGTCTTCAATGAAACTTTTCTCATAAATAAACATCTAAGTGAATAAATAAAATAGAAATTCAACTGAATGCAATACCCTTCTGTAAATTTTAGAGCAGCATAGTTTTGACAAGAGCAAATACTAAGCTAATACACTTAGTTGAGTGGCTTTTGGTAGAGGACTGTTTAAGTATTAATTATTTTTTTTAAAAATCACCGGGCTGTAGTTAGTGCTTTGGCTTTTAACAGCAGTAATGTATTACATATCAGCCAAGCCTGGCGCCTCTTCAGGGTGTGGAATCTATTTATGAAGGAGAGTTTTAGTATTGACAAAATGCAGGCGTCACCGCGAGATAAACACCACAGAGTAAAAGATTCCTGAGGGGAGATAATGGACAAGATGATTCATAAAGCCACAAATCTCCACAATGAAGCCTCCTTTCTCTTCTGTGCCCTTGGCAATGTCCACCAGCAGAGCAGACACTGTCCAGGTATGATGCATTAAACAGGCCCAGCCCAGATAGAGCCACAAGACTGATAAAAAGAAAAGGAAATCCATCACAAACCTCTGCAGCTACTGAGATGAAAATGTAAATGAGGAATTTTCTCACAGATTTATGAACAGAAATGGCGCTCTGCTTGAAGCCTGTTATAAGATGTGAAAGATATCCCCAATCAGAAGAGTCCTACAGAGGTCATTTGGTACATTAGTAAAAATATAATTATCCAAAAGCTAATGGGTTTGATCAGTGATTACTTTCCAATCACATCATTTGTAAAGAGGAGTCTGTTTTGCATGCTTAAGTAGTACATCTTGAGATTGGCCTCATCAGCTCGCCATCTAATTTGCTGCAGCTGCTGTACCTGCATATCGAGACAAATCAGAATCTGGGCAAGTTTTTATTTCAGACACTGAAACATCTGCTGAGATTGATTGGGTCCTCTCCGACTCAAAGTGCTCATCAGAGAAATCAGAGTCAAAAGTGTGGAGTAGACCGAAAGACAGCTCTCAAACATCAGCCCCACATCGCTCAGGAAAGATGAAGTCTGCAGGCCCGGAAACCCTGGGTCCCAAATATTTCCAACAAAAAAGTTGACCTAAACTTAATATTTTATAACAATAGTGAGAGAGTTTATTTTGCAACAATACCTATTCTACTATTCAACTATTCTGTAAAAGATATGTGCAGGGTCTTCTTTAAAGGCATTTTTTATTTCAAGGCACAGGCACTGTAGATTCATAGTGTTACTGTCAAGGGCACTCTGACCACACTTATTTACTGAATGTATCACTGAAGTAAGAAAACTGCTGTGATGTCAAATTTCACACTACACGTGCCAAGCTGCTAGTACTCACCTGTAGATCTTGTACCTGGTGGTGTAGCCTTGCTGGTACCTCTCTGCTGCTTCACTAAACTCCAAGGACTGGTGGAAAGGTCCTTTATCGGACAGCAGCCAGCTGAGGGACCCCGGGGAGTCCGTGGAGTCGCTTTGTCCGCGTACAGAGGCTGCGGCTCCGGACGTCCAGCACCAGAAGTAGAGCCAAAGAGCCTTCCATCGCAGAGACAGCCGCTTATGACTGATCCTCTGACCGCTCATGCTTCACCCAGAGACACCTCATTCTCCCCGGACTGAGGATGACACAGCGCGAAAGAGCAGCTTCACGCGTGGACTTGACCTACACGCGAGGCATATGTGGAGCACTTCATCTCGCATATTGCAGTATGAAGCAAGCACCGACAATCAAATCAGATAAGAGCTGAAACGCACGATCTGTATCTGTATGTCCGTAAAGGCAAAAGCTTGTTGGATGTTGCACTTTCAGAACTTGAGTGTCACTTCGTATTTTCCTAGCGCATTCCTCCATCCGCTGGTGCGACGATGACGCGCTTCTATCCACTACAGGCGCGAGGCAGAGTTCATTGGGAGGACGCACAGAAACACTTAAGATGTCCCCAGAGGTTGAACAAGAAAGAGCTCAATGTTCTGTAAGAATCCTTTGTGAGGCAGCCTCTCCGTGCTCCCGCTGAAGGCTGTGTGAGCGCGGCTGGATGAATGAAGGCGCGCTCTGGCTCTAGCGCGTTTGGTACACCTCCCTCCCCCGTCTCCTCCTCTGCTCTCTCCAGCCTTCTGCTCACCTCTCGCTCTGGTGCCGCGCAAGACTCTGTGCCAAATGAGTGTTTCGGAGCCAGCAATAATTTGTGCCAGGGAAAGTGAAAACCTTATGAAATTTTAACAGATATCTGGTCATGAAAACATAGTCTGTGGTCAAGGCTAGGCTCAAGTGTCATCTACGGACTAGACTGTAGTATCATTCACGAATAACTTCAATGACCCAGCTACATTACTCTTTGTCATAATGGAGAAGTAGGCTAGCACAGTGGTAAGTTGTAACTACAGAGTTTACTGTGTGGTTAGAGGTATTTAAATTAGTAAGGTAAGCTGAAGTTGGGCCACATGCTGGTTAAAGTAATGTGTGAAGAATCCCTCAGTCGTCCAGGAAGAATCCATGATAAAAGGATAAATTCAATTTGTCAACTGGACAAAGTTTATTTGGTCGAAAACGTTTCGCAGCTCATCCGAGGTGCTTCGTCAGTTCTAGTCAGAGTGCTGATGGACACTGCTTATATCTAGCTGCAGGGAGGAGCTAACTATACTGAAATTATTCTGAAACTATCCCGCCTCTTTGTTTTGAGTTTCTGTCTTTTGTGTGCGCGCTTGAATTGCGTGAGAAATGACGTGTGAGCGTGTGAACAGCGTGTTGAGAGCCCTGTTTGTCTAAAGAGCAAACTTAAACTACAAAGCAACTAATGAGAGTTCTATAAATGAAGTTATTACCTGATGGTTCTCAGTTTGTTTTATCATCACCGCACTTTGTCAGTGCGCGCTGAGAGGGGCGGGGAGGAGGGACCGAGGCGGGGGGGGGGGGGGCGGGACATTTTTAACAGATTCATGTAAGAGTCTGGTTAATGCACCAGGCCCGCGTCTCACCGCGTCTCACCATGGGCAGTTCGGCTCTGGGCCGCGCGTATTCCGCGCGTAAGCCGTCGGGGGGGACACGTTACGCACAGACGGAGACACCGGGACCGGAGTCGGTGCGTCTCAGAGGAGACGTGGCACCGGGACTGAGGCTCAGGACGTGCCCGGGGACGGCGCGTCTGCTCCGGCCTCCGCTCGGACCGTGCGCCCGGACCAGGGGGAGTTTTTTTCACTGAAAACGTGCGGAGCCTGCATAAACTAAACCACACAAACCGATTTTCTGGGCACAAAAAATAAATAAAAAAATAAATCAGCGTGAGAAATGCCATGTGTGGCGTGTGAGCGTGTGAACACGTCGAATTGCGTGTGTCACACTCTCAAGGCGTGAGACTTGAGAGCCCTGACATACCCATTCAAACCCTAATGGCTGTTTTCACACCTCTGGACCTGACCTGGCTGCCCTATTGTTTCCTTTGTTTGTCACAAAAGACAGAAACTCAAAACAAAGAGGCGGGATAGTTTCAGAATAATTTCAGTAGGCTATAGTTAGCTCCTCCCTGCAGCTAGATACAAGCAGTGTCTATCAGCACTCTAACCAGAACTGACGAAGCCTCTCGGATGAGCTGCGAAACGTTTTCGACCAAATAAACTTTGTCCAGTTGACAAATTGAATTTATCCTTTTATCATAGTTAAAGTAATGTTGCTGCCACCTGCAATGCGCGTGTTATAAATAATAATATTGAATTTGCATTATATAAGACACAAAATCATCTAAATTGTTCTGTTGAATGTTTTGCAGAGTTGATCTTTCCCCCCTATTCCAATCTGGGCCACATGGTGGAGTCGTGAGCCTTTGTGTCACAGAACAGCGTGGCGCTGAGCAGAAGGTAGGCCCACAGTGATTTCTTATGTGATTATGGTGATGTGCACATAGTAATGGTTGCCCCTGTCACTCTCTGTATCTCCACATTTGTCCCCATTATTCGCCATTACAGGCTGTTCCCCTCTCAGCGTGATTGGAGCACATTAAACGCGTTCAAATGTTCCCGATAATAGGCTAATTATTGAGCACAGTTTCTCCCTCTTCTGCAGTGACATGCACATTGCTGTGAATTAGAAGTGAAAGTAATTACAGACCATTATTGCCAAAAATAGGTTTTATGTGAGGTGATGAAACCCACTTACATTAGTTTTCACATCATAACTCCCTCCCCCAAAATATTGTGTGTTTTTGTCCCTTGTAAAGATAAGCAGCAGGGAAAATGGTTTGTAGGCTGCATCTGTGTTTTGGGGTTGCTCTCCTGTTGATTCTTGGGTATAAATTTATCTATATGATACTATACTGTGATTTTAGTACGTGTTTTGAGTGATGGGCCTATAGTTTGTAACTTTTTCCCCCTAGCTTCCTTGCTGTGCAGACTTGCCTTGACATGTGTCTGACTTGTGCAAACGCTGAGAGGAGAGACAGCTGCCGTAAAACCTTCAAATTACAAAGCGAAAAATGAATCCGGACTTTTGAGCTCTGTGCACTGGAGTGTGTACAAGTACAGCTCTAATTACCTGAAAGGTCTCCAGAGGATACGACTTTGAAACCTTCCCCAAGGTGTTTCAGTATATAGATATTTGTTACTTTTGCATGCTCTTAGGTGTAGGACGCTGGGTACAAATCATCTCAGTGTGCCCTTGTTACATGTTCACTATATAAAACTTCACTTTGCAGACTTTGAGAAGCGCCCTATACAGCTGAGACCACAGCAAAATGATCAGTTTTTTCTGATTTTACTACTTATAGGTATGTGTTTGGGCAAAAGGAACATTTTTGTTTGAGTCTATAAACTACTGACAACATTTCCCCCAAATCCAAATAAAAATATTATTGTTTAGAGCATTTATTTGCAGAAAATGACAAATGGTCAAAATAACAAAAAAGATACATGTTTTCAGACCTCAAACAATGCAAAGAAACAAGATCAAATTCATTTTAAAACAACATAATACTAATGTTTACACTTAAGAAGAGTTCAGAAATCAATATTTGGTGCAATAACCCTTATTTTTAATCACAGCTTTCATGCGTCTTGACCTTTATTTATTTATTTATTTATTTGATAGGGACAATGCACATTAATGAACATAAGTATAAAACAAATGTAAATATGCCGAATTTTAGCTACAAAGCTAGTTTTCATCCGTAGTCCCTAGGCCGGCAAATACATAAAAATACAAGTCTTTCACATTGTTCTTGGGTGACTTTATTCCACTACTGGTGCAAGAACTGAAGTAGTTCAGCTTTGTGTTTGTGTTGGAATTCAACAGATGCTGGAATGGAATGGCTGTAATACATGTAGAGATGCTGATTTCAGAAAAAAAAAATGCAGTGGTCTCTTATTTTTTTCCAGAGCTGTATCTGCATTGCACCCAGGGTGGACATTACCCCCAATCTGGCAACCTATTCTATATTGTTGTGAACATTTAGTGATTTTTCTTTTTTAATGTAATACACTTTTTCAGCTGTGTATATGATCAGAAAGGATGTTACAGATCAAAGTACAATGTTTGATCACATGGTTTAGACTATGAGGGAAAACGAAGTAAACAACAGGCAGTCACGATACTAACATTTCAAACTTAATCTTGATACTGAAAAACTTTATACTTGATACATGTTCAAATGTGTATATATAGTTTTAATACCATAGTTTTAGTAGTGATTAGTAGTGGAACATTTGGTAGTTGTACAAAGCTATTCATGCAGTTGAATGGGCTACTATGTCTGTATCCATGATGCTGCTCGATCAATGCATGGCTCCCATTGATTCCTTTTGCCTGGAAGGAACTCAATGTGCACATTCAGGACGCCTCAGAAGCCTGCTTTATTTCTCCTGCTAGACTCAAATTAAGAGTGAATTCAATAACACATCTCATCTTGTCCTGGACCGCCTCAGTCAAACCCGATCCACTCCCATAGAAACTCAACATTTTTGTCGTCTTCCAGTGAGAGGATTCTCTTCACCACACAATGAGTCTGAGCCATGATAAAACATTTGGTTGAGCAGCAAAAAGATATGAATCAGTGTGAGTATTAAGTAGTAGCTGTCTTGGTAGGGGTAAGTTACAATCATACATTTCAAATTTTGATACTGGAAAGACTCTATGCCAATTTTGATTCACTGATGAAAAACTATAATATATTTTTACTATCTCCATGTTCTAATTATTTTTAACAGTACAATATTGTACACACATAATAAGAATAATGTATTTTTTTTCCCCAGTATTTTCTGGATATATTAAAAAGTCCAGAAAAATGTATTCAGAATGTGCATGTTTAAGTAAATCTAAAACAATGCATTATGTAGCTTGAAGGTGCACTGCACAACTAACTGCTACTGTTCACAAACATAAATAAACTTCTGCATTGTTTTTCCACTTGCTGTGTGACAAAAAGAAGGTATTTAACATTTCTACTTGTAATTGATGTGCAGAGAGGAGTAGTGAGGGAGCCTAAATGAGCTTTTCCCTGTGGGCTACAGACTCTTATAATCTCTTGAAATCTGGCTCTTTGTTGTCTGTATGTGGCTGTAATTGAAAAGTTCCAGCTCTCTACTTTTCCTTTATTTCTCCTCTTCTGCTTTCCTCAGCTGTATCCTAGTTTCCTCATCTGACATCCTCAACTTCCTTTTTCCCACCAATAGTGTTTCCTTCCTTTGCACCCTATTCAGCCGCCACGCCTCGTCTCTATTTGCATTCTCTGTCATCTCTCATTTGACTCATTCTCTCCCTCCTTCTCCCTCTTTCTCTCTCCTTGGTCGCCCGCTGTGCTTTAGGAGGAATGTAGGCAATTTTTGATCATTTATGCCTGTGCAGGGGCTGAATGAGTGCCTTTACGAGTTGCAGATGAGAAAGGCAGAGGGGGTGGGAGGGCTGTCCGGAGAAGGGATGCTGAGGAGTCCTGACGTGGCACTGGTGTTAATATGCCCCAAATAACCCCAACACCTGTGGGCCTACACACAACGTGCAAATGTAATAACTGGATGGGATGATGGAATGACTGCTGTTCAGGTTAGATAGGGAGGGGAGAATTTCAGCTCAACCTTTGGTGCAGAAATGCTTTACAGAGAATGTGTTGGTAAAGAGGTGGAACATTTAACAACCTTGATAACAGGAGAAGTTCAATTTGTCAACTGGACAAAGTTTGTTTGGTTGAAAACGTTTCGCCGCTCATCCGAGAGGCTTCGTCAGCTCTAATAAGAATACTGGTAAGACACTTGTGTCTTGTGTCTTACCAGTATTCTTATTAGAGCTGACGAAGCCTCTCGGATGAGCGGCGAAACGTTTTCAATCAAACAAACTTTGTCCAGTTGACAAATTGAACTTCTCCTGTTATCATGGATTCTACCTGGACGACTGAGGGACTTTTCACGCATTTAACAACCTTATATATTCTAAAATATATACATGCACCTTAAAGGTCCTATATTACAGAAAAGTGACTATTGTGAGCTTTACGCCATGTTATCTCATCAAAAACATATGGGAGATACGTTTTTTTGTTTTTTCCTTAAAGATCCCATGACATGGTACTTCTTGATGCTTTTATATGGCTCCTTAATGGTTCCCTAATACTGTAAATGAATCCTTCAAAATCAACACTCAGTGCATGAGAAACAGAGATAAGCTGAGAAAGAGTAATTTTTCTCACTCTGAACACTCTATAATGGGCGTTGTTGCTTGAATGCAAATGAGGAGAAAAGAGCTGGCCAATAGTAGAGGGTGGGGGCGTGGCCAAACGCTCCGCTCTCCGCTGTAGCTCACAGCTGATCCATTTCCTTGTTTTTGCACGGAGGGAGAGATTTGAAGCGTTCCATTGAAAAATAAACACATTTCCACAGAAAATCAAATTAAACCACTGCCGTTCTAAGGTCCAGAGGCTCAGATAAAGGACTTCCGAGCCTAGAAACACTTGGACCTGCCTCCAGGCAAATAAAAAAACGCATTTTGCATTGCCTAGCGCATTCGCAGTCCAAACTCTCTGGGCGTGATTTACAGAGACGCTGAGTACAGACAGACGGGGGTGGAACTGCATTTGCATTTCTTTTTTCGATCTGACGTCAATAAGGTGCCTTGTTCAAAATCGCCCGTTTAAGCTCCGATTTTTTGTATTTTTTGTAACGCAGAAAAGAATCGCAAATACTCAGTTTAGACATTTCGCAACTTTTAACCATGGGGGGGGGCTAAACAGGGTAGGGGAGCTCACATTAACGTTCAAAAACCTCAGAAAGTGAAAATTTCATGCAATGGGCCCTTTAACATTTGTTTATTCATGGTCTGTCTACATCTCCAAAGCTCAAAATGCTCTGTTCTACCTTGTGATGTCATGGAGGAGTAGTTTTCAAGTAAACAGCTACCTTTAACCTTTTGTTCAGGTAAAAAGTAACCAGGAATGAAATTATGTAAATTATTCTAGTGAAGGCGTATTACCACATAACATCACCAGGTGGAACAGAGTGTTTTGTGTGTGAGAGAAAAACGTAGCCTAAATATGCAGGGTTTGTGTGTTTGTGCGTTAAACATGTGAGCATGAAACAAAACACAACTCTCCAGGTATGTTTTATAAAATGGGAATAGGAACCACTCAATTAAGGGGTTAAAAATTGAGAAGGTGAGCATATGAAGAATAGAATAGAATAATAAGGCATTAAACATAATGTGCATTCAAACAATTACAAATGTTTTTATTACTTAAAAAGGACAACAGTGGCTCAGTGGTTTGAGCAGTGGTCTCCCAACCCAAAGGTGTGGTGATTGGTAGTGGTTAGAGGGGCTGATGGCACAGATTGGCAGCCTTACTTCTGTCAGTCTGCCTCAGGGTACCTGTGGTAGCCCAGTATGGTGTGAATGAATAATAACTATAGTGCAGTGTGCTGTGAAGGCCTTCAGTAAGTATGTAAAGCGCATTACAAGTGTAAGGCATTATTATTATATTATTTATAAAAAATACCTTGGAAAAACATACATTCTTCCAGTGGGTGGGATTGCCACTCCACAGATCTGACCTGTTACTTACCTAATGATGTCACCAGTTGTTTCCTTTGAGATGCTATAGTGCAATGTTCCAAACAAAATAGTAACATCTCCATACATTCAAGCAGGTGGCAAATCCTCCAGCAGAAAAGTTACACAGTCATTCATTCATTCATTTTCTTCCGCTTTTCCATTTTCTGGGTCGCGGGGGCAGCAGTCCAAGCAGTGTTCTGCTGCCCAGAACACAATGCTCCAGCCCCCATGAATCCTTCCGCGGGTGGTGGGTCCACAGGAGGACAGCTCACGTCACAACAGGCCTTGATGTATCTTCTGCCATGGGGGCTACCAATGTCCACAGACACTGGGGGCGAGGTGGGGTTAAGTGTCTTGCCCAAGGACACAACGGCAGCGCTCTGTGGGAGCTGGGATCACATGCGGTCAACCCGTAACTGCCGCCCAGTTACACAGTGCACCTTTAAAATAACACTTTCTTTACTGCACTTGTAAAACTTCCTCCAAGCTACCTGTATATTAATTGGCATAAGATTACCTTTTTGTTGTGACATGTCACTGAAGGATTTTATCTTCGTTGAGCCGATAAAGGGCTGCATCTTCACCTGTGAATCCAAATGTCTTTTTAATTACTTCGTGTGCACCTCACCTGATGTGCACAGTGCATGGCAGCTCAGAGGACTCCATTGTTCTTTCAAACTCTTTCCAAAACACAAAAGACTTGTTAGACTGCAGATTGTGGGCAAGCCTCTGCAGATGTGCCTTTCACTTCTCTCATCTTTGTAATTTAGTTTAATCAGCGATCGAGCGCTTTGGCTGGACAATGAGAATTCATGTGTGGGTAATTGGACAAGCGTTGCAGAAAAGATGTTTGGAAAGGCAACAGCTATGCGCCCATGTATTTTGTGAGTGTGGGGGCCAAGGCACATTAGCACTTGTTTCGGCACATTAAGCATGATCTCAACTCTGCCGTATATTGAAATAAATGAACTTAGATCTCAGAGCCAGTGACTGTAAATGACACACTGGTGATGGCGGTCTTAAGTGTAATTACAGATGTGTCTTTGTAAAAATTGGTCACTTAGTAATTATGCAAAATAAATGTTTGACCTACCAGCTCCGAATAATACACTAGTCCACTGTGAAAGCTTGAAAATGTATTCTCATTAACCTTTAAACTTGTGTGTGTGCCTGGCCAGCAACTGTTATCAAAGTGTTTGTTTTAAGTTACAATAGAAAAACTGGTCAACTGAGATTATATCAATATACACACACTCTATATTGTTATTATGAAACAATATTGGAACAACTCATAAAGTTTATGAAACCCTGCTACTCCCTATGGCACTCATACCAACAACTTTTGATTAGATTAGATTGAGTTTCAGATATAAAATATTTTGCAGTCACTTCCATCATTGACAGCATGTCAAAAAGAAATTTGACAGTAACACGGTGACAGGAGGCACCATTTTAAAATGGTCTAATCCCTTGCTCTGAACTCTTTTGTAGATCACATGCCTGAATGTCGTAAGCCCCAAAAGCAAATTATTCTTCACTGTAAACTGTGAAGCATTATTATTATTATTATTATTATTATTATTATTATTATTATTATTATTATTATTATTATTATTATTATTATTATTATTATTATTAGGCCCAAGCGCCAAGGTGTAGGGCCTATTGTGATTGTTCAGCACTGCTCGCACGCAAACAGAGCGTGAAGCACTCTCCCCTTTCCAAACATAGTGGCACTCATGTCAATGTCTGGTGCCACGACAGCAGACATGGCACTGCCCATGGCCGCAATAGTGGCCTAATTGTAATTAGGGCACACTTGACATCCTACACGAAGTCAGGATATTGGACAGACCATGTAACCCGGTGGTGAAGGCGCCATTTCCTGTCCTCGTATTTTAACAAACTCGTCCTAGGGTTTTTGACCCAGACTCACCAGAATCATTCTGTATCATCTACACAAGTGGGACATTAAAAGTTGGTAAAAGCTTTTTAAAGGATCAAACAGTGTTTCAGGTTTGATTTTGCAGCTTGCCATTAAACTTCAAAGTGATAATTCTCACATACTTTGGCCGATTTCACTCAAATGTTAATCGTTGATAGACACCCCAGCCTTGAACAGATTGATATAAGAAAATCTAAAATGGCCGTGATGGCGCCTCCGAGGGTAATTGTTTGGAACAGCAAAATTTTCCTTTGTCGTAGACATACAGGGATTTGGTACACATATTCGTGGCATGTTGTCAATGAAAAAAGTCAATGACACCCACATGCCATCTCTCATCATGTTGCCATGGCAACAGGCCAAATATCTGCCATTTCCAATGTGACAATCCTGACAAAAACTTTGGAGTAGCCAAACCAAATATGATACACAGATGCATTATGGGAAGAGGAACAAAAAATATATTGTGACCACGCCCCCTCCCAAACCAAAATTCACCATCTTGGATTAATTATGTGACAAATGCCATAATGTAATTCTATGTACACATCTAATTCTGCCGTATTAATTTGTGAAACTTTTAAAACAGCCACAACCTCAAATGTGGGCACATCTTAAAAAATCAACTGCTTAAAAGTTGAGACACACATAAATTTGTAATAGACAAAATAACGCTGCTCAAAAAGAGAACAGTTTCTCTGCGACAGCACACCACAGGCCAACTGGCCTAGAAAAAAGGAAAGGAATATGGCGCGTTAGCGTCCCCCCTGTGAGTGCACGCGAGGGCCGATCATTGCCGCTTATTATTATTATTATTGATAAAAGAAGAAGTTCAATTTGTCAACGGGACAAAGTTTGTTTGGTCGAAAACGTTTCGCTGCTCATCCAAGAGGTTTCGTCAGTTCTGGTTAGAGTGCTGGTAAGACACTGCTTATATCTCGCTGCAGGGAGGAGCTAAGTATACTGCAGTTTTTCTGAAACTATCTCACCTATTTGTTTCTGTCTTTTGTTTCTCTGGCGTCTAGTTTAGCATACCTATTCATTGATTCATTGATTGCTTGTGTGGTGGTAGGCCCCTTTAACCGCTGGTGTGGCCTATTGTGATCCACCTGAGCCTTTAAAAGGTGGGTACCTCCTCTGGGCAACCTCTTCCTCGCCTCTGACGTCACCCGCTGCCTGGGAGCTGGCAGCAGCACGAGCCTTGCCAAACAAATTCCGTTCCTTCTCGTCAATATAGGACTAAAACTGCGACTAATCCTGAGCGCTTTTTGTCTCCACGTCATTTGTGCGCAGCACGTGCGTTACAGCTTGGCTTAGTCAACTGTGGAACAACTTGAAGGCTCATGCTGCACATATTCACGTCAAAAAGCTCCGGTAAGCCGTATCAGTGTGCAGTATTGTCCCTTGTGTTGCGACTTTTCTAATCTGGCGCTGGTTGTAGTGCGCAGCGTCAGGCGAGGACTTTTACGCACGGGTCACTTGGGAACAGCAGACCCGTGCTGTGCCCTGCTTGCATGAAACTCCGGTAAGAATTTGGCCATCAATCCTTCAATTAATTCAATTACACTCTGTTAATCTGTGGGTTTATTGTAGAGCGGCATTTGGTTGCAGCATTCCTGGCTTGTCATTGTGCGTGATGCGCTAAAGCGCATTTGGAATGTATCTGCTTTTCTTTACTGCGCACGGAGGTGTACAGCGTTACAGGATACGATATCTAAAAATGCATTGTATTTTAGGTGGACTTCCCAGCGGGCCTTTCCTTTCCTTTTCTTCCTTTCAACCATAGGTCCCTGATCGTTTCGTTGCGCTTTCCCTGGCATTCGGCAAATTCAGCTCTCCCTCCTACGGGCTAAAGACAGTTTCCCCCTTTCTGACCAAAATGAACTAAGTCCTAGGGACCAGTATAGACGGTGGACTCGAGTTGGGTCCCGTTGGAGTGTGCGCACTGCCGCAGACCCACAGCGTCGGGCCTGCGTGCGGACCAGTGCGCCTGTGCGACATCCTGGTAGGACCACTGGGAAAAACTGACTTGCACCTTGAAGCTTTGGGTTGGGCCAGGTCCTGTGTATTATTAAGTGTGAATGTGAGTGTGATAGTACTGGTTTTTAGGAGAATGGGAGACACATTTTAATAATGTAATTGAGTATTTTAATGACTTAACTAAATAAATGTATCTTTTTCATATTTATGTCTCATAGTCCACTCAATCAAGAACTTGCGTTGCCTTTGGTAAAGTGTCCCTGGCACTATAATCCAGGGTGGCGTTGTTGGAACAGTCTTAGATATTTGAGTTAACCCATTAGTGGGGGCTGGTGGGTCTATTTAGTCTGCCAAAAAGTATTAACTGTAATGCGGCCACTACAGCTTTGGCGTCGTTGGCAGGAGACGATTGAGTTGGACTGAGACTTAATTTGAAAAAAACAAAACAAAAAAAAACTGAAAGACTGGAGAATATACAGCACTGTACAGTTTAACACTTGTGATTATTCTAAGTATTGGAGGTATCTAATTTGTATAAGTTAAAGGTTATTGTGTTTTCTAATTTTGTGGGTTGCATTTATCATTTTGTGCATGTTTTGGTGTTTCATTTTTCAATTTTGTTTAATTTTACCTTGAACTATTACGATTGGAATTCCTCTAAATCTGAACTGAATGGTTTGTTGCCATTTTAGTCGAAATTGTACTTAAAATACTACCTCCTGTCTTAAGTTAACGGTGTTTTATATTGTGAATACAGCAGAACCTTTGTTTTTTTCCCATTTGTGGCCCAACCTGTGGACCCCTTCGTAAAACATGGAAGACCGAATGCGCAAGTTAGAAGAATTGGTGCAACAGCTAAGAGCTGACAATGAAAGGCTGCGTCAGGAGCAGTCTCAACGTCAAGAGCCTATTGCAGGGCCATCCACTCGGTCTACAGCGTCGTCCGCGCCTTCAGCACGCAACTCTAGCGTAGAGAGGCTAGTGTTTATTCCACGTGACCGTAAATTCTCTATGTTCCGTGGCAGGACAGGCATTAGCCTGAGTGAGTGGTTAGAAGAGGCCCAGGCATGTATTAGAGCCCGACACTTGTCTTCCGTGGATGAAGCATTTTTTCTGTTTGACCATTTAGAAGGAGAGGCCCGCGAGGAAATAAAATATCGCTCCGCGGAAGAACGGAGTGATCCCACCAAAGTTACTGCCATTTTGCAGGATCTGTATGGCTGTGCAGAATCGTACGTGGCATTGCAAGAAGCATTCTTTTCACGCCGACAGCAGGAAGGAGAGAGTCTGCTTGAATACTCTCTTGTGCTGATGTCTTTAATGGAGAAGGTTAAACAGCGTGCTCCAAACAATCTTGTCAATTTTGAGATTCTCCTGCGCGATCAGTTTGTTGAGCACGTCCTAGATGGCGCTCTTCGGCGCGACCTTAAACAATATGTGCGTCAGTTTCCCCAGGCAACACTTCTTGACGTCCGAGGCAAGGCCATACGGTGGGAGCGCGAGGGGTTGCCGGCAGTTGTGAGGGGCCGAAGCCACTCTGTCCCCACGGCTTTTGGCATTCAGTACGTGGTACAGGGCGGCTACCAGCAGCCAGGCCAGCACCCGCCCTCCACTGAGGTTAGTGAAATGAAAGAGCTTTTGAAACGCCAGCAAGAACAGCTGGACAAGTTGACTGAGAGTATTTCCCGTTTACAGACCTCTCAGTCCCGCCAGCGTGGTTGTTCTCCTCGCTCGGGTCCAATTATTTGTCTGAGCTGTCAGCAGCCAGGCCACATTGCCAGGGAGTGTGATGGGCCTAGGGTCCCATTTCGCTCACATTCTTTGGGGCATGGTCGCTCAACGGCTGATGCAAAGGATTTTTGGCAGCCAGCAGGGCCAGTCCTTGCTTCTTTACTTAGACGACATTATCGTTTTCTCTTCCAACTTTGACCAGCATTTGGAGCGACTCGACGGGGTTCTGGGTCGATTACATTCCGAGGGTCTAAAAGTCAAGCTTGCAAAGTGTAGTTTTTTTCGGCGGGAAGTAAACTACTTGGGCCATGTCATTTCTGATCAAGGAGTTGCCACCGACCCTGGAAAGGTTAAGGCTGTCGCGGAGTGGCCGGTGCCGACCACCATTTCTGAACTGCGATCCTTTATAGGCTTTGCGAGTTACTATCGCCGTTTTGTCGATGGGTTTGCCCGTCTGGCAGCACCATTACATCGGAAAGTGGCAGAATTGTCGGGTAAGTCGAGGCTCTGCTCTGCTAAGAGTAGTTTGGAGACATGGGACCAGGAATGTCAAGCGAGCTTTGAGGGCTTACAAGAGCGACTGACTAGGGCCCCAGTACTGGCCTACGCCGATTTTACTTTGCCCTTCATTCTTGAGATCGACGCAAGCTACTGTGGTTTAGGCGCAGTACTTTCTCAGGAACAGGGAGGCAGTGTGCGACCCATAGCATATGCCAGTCGAGGTCTGTGAGGAGCAGAGCGCAACATGGCAACCTATAGTTCTATGAAACTTGAGCTCTTGGGCTTGAAGTGGGCAATGACTGAAAAATTTCGGGAATACTTGTTGGGACATCGGTGTATTGTGTATACTGATAACAACCCTTTGAGTCATCTTGCCACTGCAAAACTTGGGGCTGTTGAGCAGCGTTGGGCGGCGCAGCTCGCAGTTTTCAACTTTGAACTGCGTTACAGGTCGGGTCGTAGCAACCGTAACGCAGACGCTCTGTCCCACCAACAAGAGTATGGGTCGTCGGACCTGGCAACATTGGTTCCGGGCACTATGGTTCCGCTTTCCTTGCAGCAAGCTCCGCCCCCACCATCCGTGGCATTGATGCAGGCTGTGGTGTCCGCTCTGCCTGGTTCCTCTTTGGCTGATGTCCGTGCCCTTCAGGATTCCGATTCTGTTATCCAAGAGGTGGCTGTCTTTTGGAGACAGCAGCGGGAGCCAAATCCTGAGGAGAGGAGGAAAATGTCACCTGCTGGGGTGGTACTGCTTCGTCAGTGGCAACGGCTTGTTGAGAGGGACTCATTGCTGTATCGGAAAATCTTTCGTCCAGATGGTGGAGAGGTTGTGTATCAGTTGTTGCTACCTGCAAGTATGATCCAGGGAGTGTTGTCCCAAATACATGATGCCCACGGCCATCAGGGGGTAGAGAGGACCTTGTCCCTTTTGCGTGCACGATGCTACTGGCCAGGGATGTCAAAGGCAGTGAGTCAGTGGTGTCAACAGTGATTGCGTTGTCAGGTAGCAAAAGATTCGAGGCCCCTAGCTCGGGCTCCTATGGGCCATCTTTTGGCTTCTAGGCCTAACGAGACCTTGGCATTGGATTTTTCACTGCTTGAGCCGTCCTCCAGAGGGTTTGAGAATGTGTTAGTCATTACTGACGTGTTCAGTAAATATACCCAGGCATTCCCAACCAGGGACCAGCGTGCTTTGACCGTTGCACAGATCTTGGTGACAGAGTGGTTCTCAAAGTTCGGGGTTCCGGCACGAATTCACTCTGATCAGGGGAGGAGCTTCGAGAACTCTCTAATGCAGCAGTTGTGCCAGCTTTATAACTTCTCAAAATCGCGCACTACCCCTTATCATCCTTCAGGGAACGGGCAGTGTGAGAGGTTCAACCGCACGTTACACGACTTGCTTCGCACTTTACCATCTTGCCGAAAGCGTGACTGGGGTTCCTGCTTGCCACAAGTTCTGTATGCATACAACACAACACCTCACCACACTACTGGAGAATCACCCTTTTTCTTGATGTTTGGCCAGGAGCCTTAGCTCCCGGTCGACTTCTTGCTTGGCCAGGTGGGTGACCCTCTCGCGGGTGACCCTCATGAATGGATTCTGGAACACCAAACTCGCTTACAGCTGGCTTTTGAAGGAACTAAGGAAAGTTTGGAGACCGCTGCAAAGCGTAGGAAGGCTCAACATGACCAGAACGTCCGTGAGAAATCCCTGGATGTAGGGGAAACTGTTTTGCTGCGCAATACTGGTGTTAGGGGTCGTTGTAAAATACAAGACTTGTGGCTTCCCACCCCTTATGTTGTTTTGAGAGCTCATGGTGGAGGCGCTGTGTATACCGTAGCCCCGGTGCATGACCATGGGGAGGTTAAGACAGTTCACCGGTCTTTGTTGAAGAGATTCGCGGGTGCTGGAAGGTTCGAAGTTTCTCAAGAGATTGGCCAGCCGGAGATCCCTGACCGGGGGTCAGAGGAACAGTCTCCTGATGCAGACTTGTGGATGGTTTCGGAGCAATTGCCTTCATTGCCAAGCCAAACAACTGAACAACAACTGGGTTTGACTGGAGTTGCAGTTGTAGAGGGAGACACCGCAGCTGGTACTTCTACTAGGAGGTCTGATCAGTCTCCTGTCATTGGTGTTGACAGTCCAGAGGTGCGGCGGTCGATGCGTGCCACTGCTGGCCGCCACCCTAATCCACACAATTTACCAAGATCAGCATTGAGCACTTGAAACATCTGGCCACTGCTGGCACCTTTAGCTCATCGTCGGGGCAACGATGCAAAAGGGAGGGGTGGAATGTGGTGGTAGGCCCCTTTAACCGCTGGTGTGGCCTATTGTGATCCACCTGAGCCTTTAAAAGGTGGGTACCTTCTCTGGGCAACCTCTTCCTCGCCTCTGACGTCACCCGCTGCCTGGGAGCTGGCAGCAGCACGAGCCTTGCCAAACAAATTCCGTTCCTTCTCGTCAATATAGGACTAAAACTGCGACTAATCCTGAGCGCTTTTTGTCTCCACGTCATTTGTGCGCAGCACGTGCGTTACAGCTTGGCTTAGTCAACTGTGGAACAACTTGAAGGCTCATGCTGCACATATTCACGTCAAAAAGCTCCGGTAAGCCGTATCAGTGTGCAGTATTGTCCCTTCTGTTGCGACTTTTCTAATCTGGTGCTGGTTGTAGTGCGCAGCGTCAGGCGAGGACTTTTACACACGGGTCACTTGGGAACAGCAGACCCGTGCTGTGCCCTGCTTGCATGAAACTCCGGTAAGAATTTGGCCATCAATCTTTCAATTAATTCAATTACACTCTGTGTTAATCTGTGGGTTTATTGTAGAGCGGCATTTGGTTGCAGCATTCCTGGCTTGTCATTGTGCGTGATGCGCTAAAGCGCATTTGGTATGTATCTGCTTTTCTTTACTGCGCACGGAGGTGTACAGCGTTACAGGATACTATATCTAAAAATGCATTGCATTTTAGGTGGACTTCCCAGCGGGCCTTTCCTTTCCTTTTCTTCCTTTCAACCATAGGTCCCTGATCGTTTTGTTGCGTTTTTCCTGGCATTCGGCAAATTCAGCTCTCCCTCCTACGGGCTAAAGACAGTTTCCCCCTTTCTGACCAAAATGAACTAAGTCCTAGGGACCAGTATAGACGGTGGACTCGAGTTGGGTCCCGTTGGAGTGTGCGCACTGCCGCAGACCCACAGCGTCGGGCCTGCGTGCGGACCAGTGCGCCTGTGCGACATCCTGGTAGGACCACTGGGAAAAACTGACTTGCACCTTGAAGCTTTGGGTTGGGCCAGGTCCTGTGTATTATTAAGTGTGAATGTGAGTGTGATAGTACTGGTTTTTAGGAGAATGGGAGACACATTTTAATAATGTAATTGAGTATTTTAATGACTTAACTAAATAAATGTATCTTTTTCATATTTATGTCTCATAGTCCACTCAATCAAGAACTTGCGTTGCCTTTGGTAAAGTGTCCCTGGCACTATAATCCAGGGTGGCGTTGTTGGAACAGTCTTAGATATTTGAGTGGGGGCTGGTGGGTCTATTTAGTCTGCCAAAAAGTATTAACTGTAATGCGGCCACTACACTTGCAGAAGTTGAGGAAAGAAGAAGTCATTGATCGACAACTGTATTACAGACTGTACCCTGGTTACGCTATCCCGTGCTTCTATGGCATCCCTAAGATTCACAAACAAGGAGTACCACTCAGACCCATTGTGTGTAGTGTTTACTCCATCACATATAATGTGGCCAAACACCTAAAAACCATCTTGGCTCCATTGGTGGGTAACACGGAGCACCACATTGAGAACACAGCCAAATTTGTAAACAAAGTTAAGTTTCTCCAGTTTGGTCAGGATGAGACAATGGTTTCCTTTGATGTAACCTCTCTTTTCACTTGTATCCCCCACAGCTGTAGCAGTCGAAGCAGCGAGAAGGAGTTTACTACAGGATTTCAAGCTAGAAGAGAGAACCAAACTTTCTCCTGACCAAATCTGCCAATTGCTGGAAATTTGTCTGATGTCACCATTTTGTTTGTATTCTGCTATTTTTACATTCAAATCCATGGCTGTGCGATGGGCTCACCGGTCTCCCCTATCATGGCTAATTTATACATGGAACAATTTGAACAGAGTGTCTTAGCTTCATATCCAGGCACTCCTTCTGACCCATTTTCCAAACTGACAGTTTACAGTTTTCTTGATGATAATTTTTCAAAAATGTAAATTAAAATATGAGATCCCACAATGCCTCCCTTTGAGCACATAATCACATGTGCTCAAAGGGAGGCATTGTGGGATCTCATATTTTAATTTACATGTGTACTTACAGAAGAACCAGTAGTATGCAGAGATAAGTATGCAGATTACAGTTTTCATATGTAAGTACACATGTAAATTAAAATATGAGATCCCACAATGCCTCCCTTTGAGCACATGTGATTATGTGCTCAAAGGGAGGCATTGTGGGATCTCATATTTTAATTTACATGTGTACTTACATATGAAAACTGTAAACTGTCAGTTTGGAAAATGGGTCAGAAGGAGGTCTGAAAGAAGGCATAGTCGAAATTGAGGTTATTCAGCATTTTAATGTAAAAATAGCAGAATACAAACAAAATGGTGACATCAGACATCTCCAGCTATTTAAGAAAGCAAAAGTACACTCCAGCAAAAAACAACAACAAAAAAAACATTTCGTCGACATTCGCCAACAACTCTTCCCTGTAGCTAAGCACCATAGGACACGATAAATGTTTGAACGACCATGTACATAGCTTATGCCTTCGTTAACCCAAGCAATGATGATAGCAATATTTTCGTGCTTGGGGGAAGGGCAAACATGCATCAACAATCACATCAGGGGAGTTTAACTAATACAACATCATCATCATGAAGTCAAACTTGAAGACTAGTCGATAGCATACCTTTTTCTTTTGCTCACTTCTCCTCCTCTTCTTTCCGTTTCTTTCGAAATTGGGCACCTGATGGCTTCAATTTTTTTTCGGTCCATCACCGCGACCACCACCGTTTTGTCATACTGTACACCGTGACCTCCTCAAGACACTGACCGAAATCCGAATGATTACCCCCCTGGCCCCTCCTCCTAAAACAAACTCTGTACTGTGCTCGCAGCATTGCCTAGCGCGAGAGGTCAGAGTCAGACTGTTATACCTGAACCATTTCGCGCTACTTTGTCTTCACGTAACTGTCTTCACGAGCCAGCACCAGCCCCCCCCCCCCCGCACAAGGATCTGCGTAGATCCTTGCTCTGCACCTTGGCGCATGCTCCGCCCCCCCCCCCCGCCATGGCGCTAGGGGCAATTGCCCAGGTGGACCCCGTCAAAGAACACCCCTGAGTGAGCACTACATTGGAGAAACAAAACAGCCACTTCACAAGAGGATGTACCAACACAGATGGGAGGGCCAGAGTGGACCCAGAGTGGACCGTCATCTGCCGTACATCTTCACCTAGAAGCCATGGGCCATTCATTTGAGGACAGTGAGGTTCAGATCTTGGCCAGGGAAAAGTATTGGTTTGAGAGGGGAGTTAAAGAGGCTATTTTTGTCAAAAAAGAGAATCCTTCTTTAAACAGAAATGGTGGAGTCAGACATAATTTGTCTCCCATCTATAATCCCATTCTTAAACCTAAATCAAAACAAACAAAAAAGCCAGGTCAGGGCCAGAGGTGTGAAAAACAGTTGTGTAGGGATGAATAGGTATGCTAAACTAGACGCCAGAGAAACAAAAGACAGAAACAAAGAGGCGAGATAGTTTCGGAAAAACTGCAGTATAGTTACCTCCTCCCTGCAGCGAGATATAAGCAGTGTCTTACCAGCACTCTAACCAGAACTGACGAAGCTTCTCGGATGAGCGGCGAAAAGTTTTCGACCAAACAAACTTTGTCCAGTTGACAAATTGAATTTCTTCTTTTATCATGGATTCTACCTGGACGACTGAGGGACTCTTCACGTATTATTATTATTATTATTATTATTATTATTATTATTATTATTATTATTATTATTATTATTATTATTATTATTATTATATTTTTAAAGTCTCCCAGTAATGTAGTGACTAAATCTAACTTAAAAGGCAAACCCAACTCTAAACACATCTTTTCTACATCATTTCAAAATGAAGATACAATATGGCAGTACCAAAACAAGTGGACTCCAATTCCAAACAGCAAAAATTACATTCATCAATGTCTGTCATATTCCATTTTTTTTCCCATTTTCCATGAAGGCAAAACATTTTTTACAATTTTGAAAAAATCTATTTTGCACATCAGTATTGGTTTCATAAATTAGTTTAAAAATCCACTCCCATGGTAAAGGGCAATCAATTGTGTCCTCCCACTATCTGAAAGTATGATAAGGGATCGTGTTTAGTGAATTACATGTTAAATAAAATTTATTTTGTTATTTATTATTTATTTATTTGTTGGTTTATTTTTATTCCTTTTATCCAACTAGACTTGTTTATTGATGGTTTGCAAACTGAGAGTTTATGAAACCCTTGATTTATTAGTTACTCCCATTTTCTTCCCAGTGCTGTGATGATCTGATTATATGAATGACATGAACAAACATCACCATATACACTTCTGAATCCTTCATATTCCATGACCTTACATTTTCATTTACAAAAATAATGCCCTTTTCAACCTTTTTTTCCCCTGTATATCTGAGCTCGATTGCTCTTCCTTCATCCCTAAACTACCCGGATGTTTGCCACAGTAAATTGAAATTGAATTTTGAGAACTGAATTTGAACATATAATAAGAGTTGAATTTTATAAAAAAATTATTAAATTCCTGTTACAAAATAATAAATTCTATTTCAAATGATACTATTTAGATTAAATTTTTCAATGCAATGATACAAATTAAAAAATACAATTTCAAATTATGTGATTCAAATTCAGTTTCTGGTGGCACATATTTCTGCCTATAGAGATGGCAACAATATGAACAAATATAGAAATTGAGGAATGATAATAGAATTTACAATGGACACTTTTCCATATAATGTCAGTAATTTCCCTTTCCATAAGTTTTCTCAATTATAATTCAACTATAATTAACTGAACACAAGTCTTCAAGGTTCTCTGGGATAACAACACCTAAAACATTTAATGGCCCATCAGTCCATACAACCGGTACTTTACAATCCATAGTAAAGGTTGTACCTTTTTAACTGCCTATCCTCAACATTTTATTATTAACACTTATTATAGTTCAACTTTAGTCCAGATTGTTGGGAAGGATTCCAAATCCCAATAGATTTTGTAACCAATGGTTTGGGGCAAATAAGGAAATTTTTCTGTCATCAGCATACATTGATATTTTTGTTTCTATTCATTCATTCATTCATTCATCTTCTTCCGCTTTTTCCGTACTCTGGGTCGCGGGGGCAGCAGTCCAAGCAGTGTTCCACTGCCCAGAACACAATGCACCAGCCCTCATGAATCCTCCCGCGGGTGGTGGGTCCAGAGGAGGACGGCTCACGTCACAACGGGCCTTGATTTATCTTCTGCCATGGGGGCTACCAGTGTCCGCAGACACTGGGGGCGAGGTGGGGTTAAGTGTCTTGCCCAAGGACACAATGGCAGCGCTCATCTGTGGGAGCTGGGATCACACGCCGCCCATCCGTCTGGGATTCGAACCGCCAACCCCTGGATCACTAGGCACTAGCTACTGCCGCCCACTGTTTCTATGTTGTTATTAATTAGCCCTTCAATATTCTCATTAAATCTAACTTTAATAGCTAATAAAATAAAAGTTGAAACAGGAAAAGATTTTTACACATAACCCCCATAAACCTTGTTTATGTAATTTGGGACATTTCTGAGCTATTAAACAGTAATGGACTATTGCATATGTCGTAACAGAAGCTAACTTGTAGATGCTAATGTGACTTGCTATAATGCTGCTCGCTGTATTGAACTGTGGTATCCTGACCAGGACAAATTTTGTTTCATGCAGGTACATTTTATTTTATTGTAAAACATTTTCATATAATTTTAGAATATAGAGGTCAGCTCATGAGAGTGCTGCTCACTGTGCTGAGCTCTGGGGTCCTGACCAGTACATATTTTGTTTCATGCAGATTAAAACCATAAAAGACAGCAGCATGTCCTGGCCATTTGTTCACAACACAACGCAGATAAACTATACGACAATCAAAGATGAACATAGATGGGTTATTCCTGCAACCAAGCTGGGCTTTTGCACGGCCAAGTTCAGCGCAGTTACATAAGATGCCAGATTGATCCTGGTGAATGATTGTAAGTCTTAGAGCTAAACATTTAGCCAATATCTATGCATCATAACACTGGAGAGTAATAAGTCTCCAATTCTTTAAATACACAGGGTCTTTATACTGGCCATTAGATTCTTATTTCCGTAACAGTGAAATAAGTCCTTTTTGAGAGTCAGTCAGATACCCCATTCTGTATGAGTAATTGAAACTCAAGAGTAATGGTTTCTTGATTTCTTTGAAAAATGTTTGATAAAACTCAATAGGTATTCTGTGTATTCATGGAGTATTTGCTTGTTGAAAGCACATGACAACTTCCAAAAGTTCCCCCTCATTTATAAGGCCTTCACATAGATGTTTTTCTGCTTCATTCAGTTTTCCACCAAAATTCTTTGGGAAGAAATCTTCAGTCTCAAGGCGAGTTACCTGAAGTGAGAAAATATTATTTTCTTGTAATTTTCAATTTCTTTTAATACTATAGGTTATGTAGATAATATACTTCCATTATTTATAACTATTTTAGACACATTCTTTTTAGAGTGATTTTTTGTTTGAAGGCTTAGAAAAAATTTAAAGCATTTTTCATATTTTTTTCATCCAGGTTGCCCTTTTGAAGTGATCGCTTTTTAATGAATTATTTTCTACCAATCAGTTAACTCCTCTTGCTTAGCTGTTAGAATATTAAGTTGTTCATTTGCTGAATCTGTGTTATTATTTTTTGTAGCTCTTCAGTCTCCTTCTTTAAGTCTAATTTTTTTATTTTCAATCTTTTCCATGAAGAATAGGCAATAGCATGTCCCCTAAAACGTCGTCTGTATCGTCTTTGTCTGTATTTATCGAGTTTTCTGAAGGCAAAAAATGTCTTGTAGTTTACTTTTCAGCCTCATAAATATAGTTTTCTCTTTCTATTATCTGCAAGGTCATTGCAGTTATAACTAATTATCCCAACATCATTGTCCTTAGATCCAAACACCACGAGGCCTCAAAGCGTTCATTACACATTTTATTACTTCTCTCATTTTCATTACCCCTGAAATAAATTTTGTCATAACTGAATTCTGTTGCAACACTAATAAGAAAGACATACAAACATACAGCAAAGACAAACACACATGTACCCCCAAATCAAAAAAATAAAATTAAATAATTAAAAAATATATATATATATATTTTTTAAACATAAAAATGTTGCGACTTTGTTATTGTTCATCAAGGTTCATCATGCATGTACAATTCACCATTCACATACAGTTTATTGACTATGAGGCAGACTTTTGGCACTTTTTACTTAAAGGAGTTCATAATTGGAATTAGCTTACATCGCCTTTCAATAACCTGAGCAGGACACCAGGAAGAACCTGGTGACTTTTAACTTTGGTGACTGGGTGAGCACTTCATCTTTATACTTGGAGTTAGCGAACTAGCGTGCACCATGAAAACTGTAATAAAAGAAGACAATTAACTGCATAAATGAAAGGATAGCATGGTTATTGAACAAAATTTGTTCAATAACCATGCTATCCTAACATTTAATATTTGCAATAACAGTAACAGTAGGAGATCTATAACAGTTTTCATATTACATACAATATAATTATGAAGGTACTGTGTTTATTATTGTGTAAACTTGAATGTTTATGTTCCATATGACTCAGGACATTACTGGAGAAGTTAGGCCTGTAAGACAAAGTCTCCCCAGTGGACGCCAAAAAGAAATGGGACAACCCCAAAAAAAGTATAAAGTATGTACATTATCTGAATTGTGCAATTTTTATTTGTAAAAATAAACCCTTGTGTTCATCATGTTTTGAACTGCCTTGTATTCTAATTTCTTTAGTCAAAGGATTGCAAGTGCCCAGGGACAGGGGAAGGCGTAGCTAGAAAGGCAACAGCTGAGACTTGGCCCTGGTTTGTCCTCATGAATGAGGTGTTGGAGCAGCAGCCATCTACCAACCCTCCTGTCCTCATCGCCTCAATCCCTGAGGACACAGCAGGGCCAAATTCTGCCAGATTGGAGCAGCAGGAGGAGGAGCAGGAGCAAGGGCAGCAGCAGCGAAAGGGATGAAGGCCAGCAGAAGAGAAAAGAAAGAGGGAGAATGAACTTATTAGGTTGTACAGGGAAGATTTGAGGAGGCAAAGGGAAAGGCAAGACAGAAAAGCGGAGGAGAGGAAGGAGAGGTTTGAGAGATTATTTAGCATCTTAGAAAAAATAAAATTAAAACAAAATTTATGTCAAAAATTTTAAACATAAACAAGTGATTATTTACATTTATATACATAATTAATAATGGTATAAAATAAAAACAGCATAATATTCAAAGGAGTAAAAATTTAACAAGAAAAACAATACATGTAAAATTCTGAAATTGAAATTTCATATAAATAAACCTGGTGTCCTAAGTGTCCTAGTGTTAGACACACAGCCACATTTCCACTGAGCAGGGGCCATGGCAGTGCTAACGAACCTCTGGCCGACTCCTGAGATCGAGGTCCTGGTCTTTGTCTTCTGGCTGGTAAGTGGGGCTCTCACACTGGGTGCTGTTCCACTGCCCACTGCATCGTCCATGGGCTGGGTTTGCAGGGCTGGCTGGGGAAACAGATGACAGCCATGTGACTAGAAACATGAGAAAGAACACTGACATTACATATTACATGTGTTTACCTGTAATCACCCACAGGTACTTTCAATAAGAATTTGAAACTCCAATTAGGAAACTAAACCTAGAGATAATCATGGTCCTTCAGAACCTCCTCCAGGACAGACACCTCAGCAGACAGCTGGTCACGCCACTGTGCACCAGCGACGGCCTCCACATCGTTCTCCCCCTCATCCTCCACTACGTTCTGCACTGGCTTGTCCTCCGGGCCCACAATGTCTCCTGCCCCAAGACAGATGTTGTGGAGGATGGCACAGGCAGTGATGACCTGGAAAAGAAAGACAGTAATAATCTTGATGATTTAATCTTTCATAATCACAAATTACATATTATATGATATCACAGTAATTCACATTTCACTTACGTGTGGTGCAAAGGTGTGGTGGACCTTCAGTGCATGAAAAAAGATTGCCCTAAATCAAGTTTTCATCATTCCAAAGGCACGCTTAATAATGGAGCGTGCCCTGGAATGATGGTGATTAAAGCACTGAGCTCCCACACCTTGTACTGGCCGCTTGTAGGGAGTGATGAGGGGGAGTGGACGCTCTAGACAGGGGTACTCATCATCTGCAAGGATGAAGTGCCCTAGAGGAGGATACAGTCCTCTCTGGTACAGAGGATTGTGGCGAAGGACCCTTGTGCCGTGTACAGAACCAGGCCAACCCACATAGGTGTCTATGAGGCAGCCCTGATGGTCAGAGACAGCCTGCAGGAGTATGCTAGGAAAGAGCTTCCTATTCCTATAGCACTGACCATCAGGGCCACTGGGTGGCCTGATTCTGATGTGGCAGCTATCTATTGCCCCGGATACTCTTGCAAATCTGTGTGCTTTGCCAGCCTTGCAAACCCACAGGTCACTGCCTCAAAGTCTTCTGCAGTGTTGGGGAGGTGGATGACTTTGTGACGAAGGGTCACCACCTCCCCGATGACCCTGTGGACGATGTGGTGGACAATAGAGCGAGGTATCCCAAATACTCTGGAGACCACCCTGTATCGAGGTTCTAGTCTTCTTCTTCTGGCTGGCATGTGGGACCACATGCCAGCCAGAAGAAGAAGACTAGAACCTCGATCTCAGCACCCCATCTATGTCTTCAGTCCTGGTTGAGTAGGTATTAGGACTGCCAAGGACTCCCTGCTCAGCCGAAGGAGCTCTTTTGGTCCATGTGCCCAAACAGAAATCTGGATCTCAACAAATATTTGGACAACCAAGTCTTCCAATTTGTTTATACTTTTGAAGAAAGCGCTACCAGTGACCTGGTTTACAGGTAATCAACTCTGATCAATATTTAACATTTATTGATCAGAGTTGATTACTTGATTGACCACCCATTAAGTATTAATTTAATTGATTAATTCTATTAAAAATGCCCCTGTTTCCCTCCACAGAACATCAGAGCAAACAACAACAGTGCAAACTCCTTTCGTTTTCACGCCATCTTTCAGATTGTTCTACGTCCTAACAAATCAAAACTCCACACTGCATGGCAAGTTTTTTCTGGTTGATTTGGCTGGGATGAGCAATGCACAAATGTGAGCAACAATGACCACACGACTTTGGTTGAGACAGCCAATGTTGCCCCCTTGAACAGCACAAACAAGAACACGTCCGTGTCTTCTTTTGGGCAACTTTATTTGCCTCGGTTAGCATTTACAAGCGAGCTCTCTCATTGGGTTTACAGACATCAAAATTGCATATATCACCTAGCTTCTCTTCAACTCATCTCCACTCAACGCCACGTTTTTCGTTCTCTTCTTCTTCCTTCCTCTAGCTGAATGACGTCAGTTAACCTCTAACCTTTTACAGTTTCAAAGAAAATTTAACAATGTACAAGGAAATAAAAACATAGAAATAATAATACCCCATTAATGTGTCTTATTATAAAAATAACTAAAATGCAGACTATGAAAAATATCCTTAGGTCGCAACACCCTCCCCCACTAAAAAAAAAATGTTGTCAAACATTTTCTTTTCACAATGAATTAGCACAACATTTTGGTAGAAGGTGAGCTAAACAGATCATTTGTTTTCAAACATATTAAACAGGTAAGTACTGTTACACATTACACACTACAGGACAGTTAGGCCATACTTTCTTTCAATGTTTCCTTTTTTTTTTTTTCAAAGTCTCTCATGGCAAAACACAAACTAAGTGTCCATAGTCTTTGTGTATTGTAGGGCGCGTAGTCCACTGAAGTATTGGTGGGCCCCCCAAATCTTCATAATGGGACAAGGAAAATACCGCATACACCCGAAGCTATGTGATTACACATCTTAAAGCCATGCATCTAGCGAATTAATAGTGTACAAACTACTGTTCCTGTGTTTACTGCATATTTGCACTACTAGCTTAACTCCATTTTACTACAACAATAAGCCTTTACTCTGTTAATTACCAGAATAACTGTTCAGAGTACCCGTTTCATTTGTGTGTGTCTATATGTGTCAATACTTCAACATCGTGAACTGTAACTTCTATAAAATAAACATTTAACCAATTTATAAACGTTTGTCTTTCTATTAATGTCTACTCATAATGAAAAGGATACATGAATGATGGTCTGGTAGAGAAGTCATGGCTGAGGCTGTTCACACTGACGGGGCAGGTATTCAACTGCTGGATGGTTGGTTGGCCTAGCTGGTCATAGGTGTAGACACGCCTGGGCTGTCTGGTTCTCCTTGGCCTGTCCCTCCATGATTCAGCATCACTCTGCTCACTGTCCGGTTCAACAGCTGGCACTTCTCTCTCTGGCTCGACACTAGCTCTCTCTTCCACTTGCGGTTCTTCAGGATGCTCCTCAGCTACAAATGTCAGCTCGGGCCTTTCTCTGAGCCTTTCTCTCCTAGGATAGAATTCTCCTGCCTCTGCGTTGAGGGGTGGACCAACACGTCTGACAGCTGTCCACATGTGACACTCCTCTTCACTGGAGCTCTCTGCGTCTGTCTGACAAATATCAGGTTTCGTTCGGTGTCTTTTTGTTCTTAGCCTTGGTTTGTCTACACTGTTTTCCTGTTGCAGGTTGTGTCCACACACTTTAGGTTCCTCAACAAGGTAGGGGCATGGTAGAAGTAGGTTACGGTGTAACACTCGCCTTCTCCCTGTTCCCTGCAATGGCTCGACCACATATACTGGACTCTCAGGGCCTTTTCTTTCCTTGACAACATGAATCACATCTTCCCAGTAACTACGAAGTTTCCCAGGACCGCCCCTGGGTGTGAGGTTTTCTCACCAAAACATGGTCACCTGGCTGAAGAGTAGAACTCCATGCGCGGTTATTGTAGTTCTTCTGTCCTCTTCTTGCACTCTTCTTCATGTTCTGCATCGCAATGGCATAGGCTTCCTGCATAACCTCTCTCCACTTCTCTGCATAGCCTGTATGTGACTGGCTCCTTCCTTCTCCTCCCCGTGGGAACATCAGGTCGACAGGTAAAGTTGGTTCACGACCAAAGAGAAGGAAAAATGGGGAAAATCCTGTCGCTTCATGTAGAGTTGAGTTATATGCATGCACTACTTTGTTCAGATGCTCTTTCCATCTCGACTTCTGAGACTCCTCAAGTGTACGCAACATACTCAACAGGGTTCTATTGAAGCGCTCCGCAGGGTTGGCTTGGGGGTGGTATGGGGACGTGCGAGAATGACTGATTCCACAATAGTCTTGCAGCTTACGAAAGAGTGCATTTTCAAACTCTCTTCCCTGGTCATGGTGGATCTTTGACGGGAAACCGAAGCGCATAATAAAGTCATCAAAAAGTTTTCTTGCTGCAGTCTTACCGGATTTGTCTTTTGTTGCATAGGCCTGCGCATATTTTGTGAAATGATCCACGACCACGAGTATATACTCTTCCCCTCCCTTACACTTATCCAAGTGCAGGTAATCAATGGATATCATCTCAAATGGTGCAGATGTCTCAATGCTTTGGATAGGTGTTCTGGTTGTTCGGTTAGGTTTCTTCCTTTTTATACAGCGACACACCTGGGTAACATAGTGCTCCATCTCTTGTCTCATTTTAGGCCAGAAGAAACGTTCCCTGGCAAGAGCCACCATCCTGTCTGCGCCCAAGTGCCCCATGTCCTCATGTAGGTGCTTGTCGACCATGGGCTTTAGGAACTCGGGAACAACTAGCTGCTTTCTTTTTGTAGTCTTCCTTCTAAGGATTCCATCTCCATCAATTTGCAAGCGGGGCCATTCTCTGAGAAGGTGTCTCACTGTCTCATTCTCTGCCATCTTGTCTTTATGTTTCAGATGGGCACAAGTTCTTTTCAGCACCAACACCCTACCTACTGCTAAGTCTGTTTGTTGGGCATCTCTGATGTCTTTAACTGCAAGAGGCTGGATGGCCTCTGAGATGTTGCACCCCTCTGGCAGGGCATCTTCATTACAAGTGACTGCAGAGATCCAGCTAACTTCTCCATTTTCCTCACGCTTCAGGCCCTCACCTATGCACTCGACAGCATCCTGTTGACATTCCTCTGTGCATTCCTGTATGATTTCCTCAATAGGCTTCACTCTTCTTGACAAAAAGTCTGCATCTCGATTTGCTGACCCAGGCCTGTACTTGAGAGTAAACCTGTAGTCGGCCAACTCTGCCACCCAACGGTGTCCAGCTGCATTGAGTTTCGCTGACTTTGTGACATATGTCAGAGGATTATTGTCACTATACACTGTAAAATGAGGGGCATGAAACAGATAGTCACGAAAGCGCTCAGTTATAGCCCATTTAAGTGCCAGGAATTCTAGCTTGCCAGAGTGTAGCTTGTAATTCTTTTCTGCAGTTGACAATGTTCGTGACCCATACCCTATGACTCTAAGAACACCCTCTTGGCGCTGGTACAGCACTGCACCTAGGCCATCTTCTGATGCATCCACATGTAGTACAAATGGCTTCTCTAAGTCTGGATATGCCATTACTGGTGGGTTTGTCAGTTGATCTACAAGTCTGTTCAATATGTCTTGGTGGACTGGCAACCACTGGACTGGGTGGGATGGTGACAACTGTAGTGATTTGTGGCTGCCCGCCTTACTCTTTGGGCCCCTGCTTCTGTTCAGACTTAGGCTTAGCTAGCAGTTCATAAAGAGGTTTGGCTATCCTGGAAAAGTCTTTGATATAGGTTCTGTAATAACTCAGGAAACCCATCAGCTTTCTCACCTCTCTGACCGTGGACGGTGTCTCACGCTTCAGTGCCTGCACTGCTTCTACCTCTTTGGGATTCATCCTATATCCCTCTGCAGAGATCACTCGACCCACATAGCAGACCTCGCGTTTGAAGAAGTCGCATTTCTTTGGCCTTAGCTTGATACCACATTCTCTTTGTCTCTGCAGCACTTTTCTGACGTTTTGGATGTGTTGTTCGAAGCTTGAGCTGAAGACCAATACATCATCCAAATATGGGACACAAGCTTCATCTCTGAGATCAGAGAGGCATCCTTCCATGTAGCGCTGAAAAGCTGCCGGTGCATTAGTGAGACCGAAGGGGATCCTCACCCACTCATAGAGTCCCCATGGTGTTATGAATGCTGTACACGGTCTGCTTTTCTTGCTCATGAAGCCCTGGTGATAAGCTTTTCCTTGGTCCAACACCGTGAACCAAGAGTTGCCTCCCAGGTTTTCCAGAATTTCCTGTATCCTTGGAATTGGGTGTCGGTCAGGCAGCGTCTTCCCATTTAGCAATCTATAGTCTATGCACAAACGGAGACCACCATCTTTCTTCCTGACACATACCACAGGTGAGGAATATGAGGAACAAGACTTCTGTATCCAACCTCGGGTAAGCAAGTCCTGTATGTGGGTTTTCACTTCCTGATACAAATGTCTAGGGATTGCATTATACGTTCTTTGCACAGGCACACTGTCTTTTAGCTGTATGTCCATCTCCAGGTCTTTAATGCATCCTGTATCCCAATCATCTTTCGCAAAAACATCACATTCCTCCCTAAGCATTTGCTTCACCTGCTGCTGTTGGTCATTCGTCAGATGACTCAGGTCCACTGGTGGATCCCAGTACTCTGCTCGTGTCATCTGGATGGGCTGCGGTGTAGGCGAGGAGACACTGCTGTCTAATGACTGAGGCGCAATGTCCTTAACAGGGTGTGTCTGCAGTGGGTAGATGGCATCAACATTGTGCAACCAGCCCAGTATAGTGCGACTGTGAAGACTGATGTCATTATTAGTTGTGTTTTCAACTGTCACTGCAACTTTACCGTGTTGTTCTGGAGGCAGCTGAATTAACTGTTCTCTGATGGACAGGCCTATTGGCCATGGTGTCTCGTGGTTCGGCTCCAACACTACATGTGCTGTCCCCAACACCCCCTGACCTAACCAGCTACATTGCACTGTCATTACTTTGTTTTTGGGAATAGTCACCTGTTGTCTGCCCACTCTAGCTATGTGAGGTTGGATTTCAGGCTTTTGTTTCTTTAATACAGACAAAATAGCTCTTGCCGTTGTACGGCCTACCTCTAGGGCTGAGCATAACTTTCTGACCATGTGGCCTGGAGGAGCGCAGTCTTCACTTGTGTCACTTCTTAGTGCTAGTTCTTCCATCACGTTAAAACCAATGATTGGCCATTCAATGTCACCACTGGCAACCAAGATTGGCACCCAGACAGGTTGTTCACTCATTCCAGCCACAGCGTTTTTTGATAGGGTGAATTCCGCTTCTATCCATCCTTCATATGGGATGTTTGTTCCATTGGCAGCCGAGAGCTCTACAGCTCCTTCCTCAAGCAACTCCTTCACTGGCCTCACCTCAGCATTGGGCAGGTGTTTCTTTCTCCAGTTTATTCCCACTATTGACACTTGAGAACCGGTGTCCCACAGTACAGTAGTATTAACACCCCCTAAGGATGCTCGAACTAGGCATCTCTTCCCTACCAGCTTAGCCATCTGCCTTTGCTTACCAGTGAGGGGTACTCTAAGGGTGAACAGGTCTGCTTGGCTTGTCTTGTTGTCAGGATGAAACTGAATTTCAATTTTACTCGTGTTGGCCGACACATTTCTCTGACGGCAGCCTGATGCCCAGTGTTCTGTGCTGCCACACTTAAAACAGTGATCACATCTCCCATCCGGGTTAGTCACTTGACACTGCTGACACCGCCTGAAGTTTGCTTTCTTAAACCGTGGTTGGTATTTTTGATCAGGCTGTTTACTCACTCTCATTGGCTGGGGCTTAGGGGTCTGCTGAAGACTGGCAATTTGAGTGGTGAGATTCTGTATAGCTTCACAAATGGCCTTATTACCTTGATCAACTTTTTCCATTAGTGTATCTCGTTTCACTGTTCCACTTTGCTTGATCTTATCGTGTTGTTTGAGAGCACAGCTTTCTTTGTCTACTTCATTTTCCTCGCTTATTGCCGCAACCTTGATTGTCTTTGCTTTTGACGTGGCTAACAACTTATTTTTCCGTTCAACTTCTAGATTGAAAACAGCTGTTATTTTCTCCAAGAGGACCTCATCTTTAATGTTTGGATCTTGTAAATATGGTTTCATGTCAGTTCGGATAGTGTCATCATAGAGGCCCGTAAGTACTGTTTGAAGAAACTGATTTTGAATGAGTTCTGGGCTGTACTTCAAACCAGACTTAACCCTCTCTGAGGCGAAGACAATTTGTTGTCTCAGGTTCATAGCTCGCATTAAAAACTGAATAGGGGTTTCTTTGGCCTCCTGTGCAGCTCGTGTGAGGGAGTGATACAACTCTGTGGCATCTTTCTCAATGTAATGGGTTCGTAATATTTGTCTTAGGGTTTGTAATGTCAAATCCACTCTACTTTCAAGGTAACTCTTTAGTTTTGTTCCTGGAGCTATAGCTTGAATTACAGCTTCAACAACTTCGCCTTCGTCATAGCCTTTTTGCAATGCCCTCTGAATTTGTCTTTCCAGGCTGCTGTATGTGAGTTTATCTTTTTGGTTTGGTTCTCCAATTTGTCCAATTATTTTTAAATCTCTTCGGTACAATGGATGCGCCAATGGGACACTTTGAATGACTGCTGGCGTTGGTTCAGTTGCATTCGGTATAGAAAGACGTTGTCTGCGCACATTCGAATTACTAGGTGCAGTTTCACTTTCGGCCACAATGTGGAGCTCTTGCACTACTTGTTGAGCCAACTGTTCATTCCTATCGCTATTTATTTGTTTAACTTCGTCTATTTTGTCATTTAAGTCCAATAACACCGACATCCCTTCATCTTCTCGTGAAACAACGTCCTCTCCCTCTAAATACTGGATAATTAGTCTCCTCAGTTTACGAGGTAGACACTTGTCATTTTTATCCACTGATAAATCGAGTGCTGCACAGATATCATTCAACTCCGATGCTGACAGTGTTAGTAACTTTTCTTCGATATCCCCAACAACCTTCTCCCACTCGGGCGACATTTGTTGCGCTTTGGACATGACCGAAAACTTTTACCTTCACCGTTGCACGGTTGCACTGTAGCAGGCTATGCGTGGTCGTCTTGCTTCGAAGCCAAAGCTCCAAAACCGGGCGGAAACACCAGATTAATGTTGCCCCCTTGAACAGCACAAACAAGAACACGTCCGTGTCTTCTTTTGGGCAACTTTATTTGCCTCGGTTAGCATTTACAAGCGAGCTCTCTCATTGGGTTTACAGACATCAAAATTGCATATATCACCTAGCTTCTCTTCAACTCATCTCCACTCAACGCCACGTTTTTCGTTCTCCTCCTCTTCCTTCCTCTAGCTGAATGACGTCAGTTAACCTCTAACCTTTTACAGTTTCAAAGAAAATTTAACAATGTACAAGGAAATAAAAACATAGAAATAATAATACCCCATTAATGTGTCTTATTATAAAAATAACTAAAATGCAGACTATGAAAAATATCCTTAGGTCGCAACACCAAGATCAATCACAGTCTCTTGGCTCTCAAGGTTAATAATTACTGATATATTTGGTCTTGCTCAGTGACGTGCGGTGAGGGTCATGGCTGGTGAGGCACTGACATCATCACAATCAGATTTACCACTTTGTAAACCAGGTGTTGGCAAGTAAATTTGGCCCCGGGCCAATTTCCCTGTAAGTGACTGGAGCTCATAATATTTTTGATGTGAAGCTGAAAATTAATTATTATTGTTCAGTGCATTTTCCAGATCACACCGAGTAGCGTCATAAATTAAATTAGCAAAGATTTTAACTCGATCTGGCTCTGAATGTGAGTGGTGGACCGCTCATGTTTAACGAGGCTTCTTTGCTAATTTTTCAGGTTACAACATCCCATCTGAGTCCAGACATTGTCACAGCAGGTTGAGAAAAGAAGGAAGGAAAAGAGGAAAAGACGATGTCTTATTGGACATCCACACAGCCAACCTTTTCGTGTGTACCACGCTGTTTGAAAAGAGCGAATCTTTCATCCCGTAGTCTGGAACAATCCCTTTAGCTCCAACGTTGGTCTTCCTTTAATTATAACCTCCTGCTTCGACCGAAATTCCAGTTTAGAAAACTGCTGAGCTTTAATATGAAATCTTCCTCCATTTAAAAAGTAGGGCCAGACAAGAAGAAAAAAGTGAACGGATTATTAAACTTGACTTGCTAACTCTAAATTTTGCTTTCACTTATTCTAATCTGCTGCCCCAGAAGATGCAAGAAGAATCCCTGGGCTCACGAGCACCTCTACCATGAGGTCAAGCAACTACGTGCCTCACCCGGCGCCTTTTCACAGTTGTTTTAGCGCAGTATCTGTCACTGCTGAGCTACAGCACAGTCAGTCCATGTGAGGCACGAACGGCTGGCGCCTCTCTGCATGTCTTTTTGAACGGTAAAAGTGAAAATTCAGTGATTTTGAATAAAAAAAGTATTAAAATGGTGAAGTTAAATAGAAAATAACTTTATAGTACAAATCATTGGATAAATATAACCATTTGTTTTTTCATTTTACTTTTTTTTCTCTGTGATGACAGGTGAGCCACGGCCTCCCCTGCCTCCCCTGACTGCACGTCACTAATCTTGCTATATTAAAATGATTGAATGTATTCGTAATTAACTGACTATTTTTCAGGAGTGCATTCGTTCCCTTGGAAAAAACAGTCGTCACATTCCTTTTCGAATCAGCACTTTGTCCTCAGGGATTCCTTCATTGACAAAAACTACATGACATGCATGGTTTGTGAAATTCACACTTACTACTTGGATGCATTATTTGGGTGAAGATATATGTCAAGATTTGCTACCTCTACACATATCCATATAAATGAGTAAATAATGGTGATTCTACAGTGGGAGCACTATTTGATGGGTCAAGTGGGCTGTCAAAATGAGCTACCTTCAGTCGGAGCCTTATTTGATAGCACAATACGACTATCGAAATGAAGAGTTGTATGCTGTTTGCATACGGTGTCTTTAGTCATGTAAAATTCCAACTAATTTATGCATAGGCAGTTCATTTCGATAGTCTTATTGTGCTATCAAATAAGGCTCTGACTGAAGTCGGGAAGTCGAGTGTCACATGTCTCAATGACTACAGACCTGTGGCTGTCACCTCCATTCCTGCCAAATGTTTGGAGAGGCTGGTCATCAAACACATTAAATCTCCAATATCACCATCAACGGATCCACACCAATTTGCCTATAGAGAGAACCGCTCAACTGAGGACGCCATCGCCACGGTGCTGCACACATTACTGGAGCACCTGGAGCATAAGAACAGCTATGCACGGCTCCTCTTTGTGGACTACAGTTCGGCCTTTAATACCATCTGGCCGTTTAAACTGTGGCCCAAACTCCATCAGCTGGGACTCAATACCATCCTGTGAAATTGGATTGTGGACTTTTTAACAAATCAAACACAGAGCGTTAGAGTGGGGAAAAACACCTCCTCCACCCTTGTCATTAACACCGGGGCCTCTCAAGGGTGTGTCTTGAGCCCACTGCTCTACACTCTGTTCACCCACGACTGCTCTGCCACCTCCCCGTCCAACCTCATTGTCAAGTTCGCCGATGACACCACAGTGCTCGGCTTTATCACCAATGACAATGAAACATATTACAGGACTGAGGTGCAACATCTGGTGTCTTGGTGCCACAGCAACAACTTGGCTCTAAACACCAAAAAGACCAAAGAAATAGTCGTGAATTTCCGCAAGAAAAGACACAAGGACCACCAACTTCTCTTCATTGGCGGAGACGTGGTGGAGAGGGTGAGCAGTTTTAAGTTCCTGGGGGTGACAGTGACTGAGGACCTGTCCTGGGGCACTCACATCGCCTCAGCCGTGGGAAAGGCCCAACAACGCCTCTATTATCTGAGGAAGCTGAGGAGTGCAAGTATCCCCAGACGCCTGATGGTGAACTTTTTTAACTGTGCAATCAGTAGTGTGCTGACGTATGTTTTTTTAGTGTGGTTCTCCAGCTGCACTAAGGCTGACCAGCAGGCACTCCAGCGGGTGGTGAAAACAGCGGAGAGAATCATTGGGACGACTCTCCCAGAGATCGGCACCATCTATTCCACTCTCTGTTTGAGTAGAGTGCACAACATCCTGCGGGACCAGCACCACCCTGCTCACCACCTCTTTCAACTGCAGCCCTCAGGGAGAAGGTACCATAAAGGCCAGAACACACAGACTGGCCAACAGCCTGTACCCACAAGCTGTGAGGCTACTGAACACTGCCCCCCACCCCTTTCTACCCCCCTCCCATGGACAATAACCACACTCGCCAATCAATAGTTCTGAACTGGTTTTGCATCGCTGCATAATGTCACTATTCTCATGTATCTAAATGGCCCTGCTCTTTAATGCACTTTAATGATAATATTAATTACATGCCCTGATGCTGCTGCCAATACTGCTGTACTGATGTCAAATGTTTACAGATGTTTACACTGGGGTTATTTAGGGGTTATTGAGGGGTATTTATTTCACTGGGTTTGCACTTTACTACTTCGCACTTTACAACTACGTATGTGGATGCTCCAAACGCACTTTCATTGTTCTTTCAGTGTTCTTTCAGTGTTCTTTCAGTGAAGGAGCAGCTGTGTAACAAGGACGTGGAGTTGCTGGCTATTAGCTTAAAGGCAAATTAACGTTTTTTTACAATCTGAGCCTTCTTTCGGCAATAAAACAAGTAGTTTTACTCACCCATAGCAGTTTGCTGTCAATTGGAGCAGTATCGCAGAACTTATGTTGAGCCGTTCTGTTCTACTACTGATCCCGTATCTGTTAGCATGAGTGCTCGGGGCACTGATTTGCGGTGTCCAAATAACACAAACTTTAGCACTTTTCAAATCACAGAAGATCGCTGTGCCAGGGTAGACTTTGAGTGGATTCCAAAACAGCCTGAAACCCGTATATCGCAACAGTTCAGAGCGGTGTTAGCCTCTTTCGGACTAGCTGTGTTTACAAAACAGCTGAGTTCACGCATGCGCACTGTCCTCTCTGATGACGTCATCAAATGAAACTATAGCTGGATATCGGGTTTCAGGCCGTTTTGGAATGCACTCAAAGTCTACCCTGGCACAGCGATCTTCTGTGATTTGAAAAGTGCTAAAGTTTGTGTTATTTGGACACCGCAAAGTAATGCCCCGAGCATATGATACGAGCACCATGTTAACGGATACGGGATCATTAGTAGAACAGAACGGCTCAACATAAGTTCTGCGATACTGCTCCAATTGACAGCAAACTGCTATGGGTGAGTAAAACTACTTGTTTTATTGCCGAAAGAAGGCTCAGATTGTAAAAAAAACGTTAATTTGCCTTTAAGGCCTCACTATTTGCCCCGAGAGTTCTCACATGTGATTCTGATCGCTGTGTATGTTCCTCCCTCTGCTAATGCTGAGACAGCATGTGACACACTGCACTCCTGTATGAGCACACTCCAAACAAAGCATCCACAGGCTCTCTTCCTGATTTCTGGAGACTTCAACCATGCATCTCCTGCAACTGTTCTGCCTACATATACCCAGTATGTCACCTGCCCCACAAGAGACAATAAAACATTGGATTTATTTTTTGCCAACGCCAAGGAGGCTTATTCTTCATCCCCACTGCCTCCCCTGGGTAGAGCTGACCACAATATTGTCCATCTGCGGCCTGTGTATCAGCCTATTGTGCACAGACAGCCTGTGGTGCTCCGTGTGGTGAAGAAGTGGACTGCTGAGAGTGAGGAGGCTCTGGGAGACTGCTTTGACACCACAGTGTGGACAGAACTCTGTGACCCCCATGGAGAGCACATTAATGCGGTGACAGAATGCATCACGGACTACATACATTTTTGTTTTGAAAACATCGTCCCCTCCCGGTGCGGTGTTTTTCAAACAATAAACCGTGGATTAACCCTGACATAAAAGCTCTGCTGAAGAAGAAGAAGAGAGCTTTTAGGTCAGGGACCAAGGAGGAGCTGAAGGCTGCACAGAAGAAGCTGAGGAGGGAAATCAGGACGAGCCAGGCCAGCCATAAGTGGAAGATGGAGCGACAGCTACAGGAGAGGAACATCCAGGGGGTGTGGAGAAGTCTCAAGACCATCTCAGGCTTCAAAGCACCTCCTGCCCAGACGGAGGGGGACCTGCAGTGGGTGAATGACCTCAATTCTCACTTCCGGAGATCAATCACTCACCCCTCCCCCCACCCAGCTGCCAGCTCTCACCTCCCCAGCTGGACAATGGGGAACTCCTGCACCTCTTCACACCTCTACCTCTGGTGCGTGAAAAGTCCCTCAGGCCCTGTCCCCACGACAACGTTCCTGGTTTTTTTTTTACCCGGGGTGAAAAAAAGTGTCGTCCACACACATGTTGGATCAGAAAACCTTCGTGTCAAGATGAGCACGGAGCGCTGAGTGAAAACGATGTAGTACATATGTCACACCGATAAGTGGCGCTGTAAACCGGAAAGAGCCAGAGCCGCCTGAAGCGCAAGACTACAAAGAGCACATGCGCAGAAAGTCCTTTCTCTTTCATAAACAAGCAAACACGTGTACTTTAGGGACCGTCAACACAAGCAAATATATTTTGTCCCCCTGCTCCACCAATGTAGCAGCGACTCACTCCGGTAATGTGAAAATGCTGACCGTCCCTAACATAGACAGACGCCACAGAACGAAGATTTGCGCTGCGTGACCAGAGTTTTTGCCTATAAATCGATAGTTAGCATTACTTGCTATCGTTTTATTAGATAGACATTAACAAGTAGAACTCTCGTTAACCTTGCTCGTGTTATTTAGGCAAAATGCTTATTTGGATCTTACTACGGGAATGTTAAACATACTCGGACATTATGTTGGCTTTTCTGCGAGAATATACAACCGGGGACCATCACCAACGGGCAGCTATATATTTTTGTGTGTGATACTGCATGTGCCTGTTTGTAAAAGGTACATTTTCATTTAATAAAAAAGACAAGAAATGGTTGCTCTTTTTCTTTATTTACAGCACACAACACACTCAAATTGGTATGAGCTCCTCATTGACCACTATCTGCCTTTCCAGCGATGGGATCTTTCCAGTTTTAAAATACGTGTTTAGCTTTGAATTGGCAAACACCCGTGCGTCGTGCGTACTGCCAGACCACTTCACAGTAACGTCCATAAACCGGTACCTGTAGTCACACACCGCTTGTATGTTGAGGGAATGTTTGCCCTTTCTGTTGATGAAGGCCATGGCGTTGGTGGATGGCTGCTTGATTTCAACATGTGTCCCATCGATCGCTCCCAAACATTGTGGCATGTCATGCACACGGAGGAAGCCCGAAACAAGCTCCTCTGCCTCCGGTTCCGTGAAAGGCGTAATTGCGCATGGTCCTCTGCTGTTGTCGCAATGCATTGGATATGAACAGAGTTTGATGCAGCAGTGCCAATAAACTGCGGAAGGCGCAGGGTTACACCCTCTGGTCACCGGTCACGTGATGATTACGGCAGCGCGACGTCATCATTTTCTCACCTGCCGCGCTTTTTTGCCGCCCACATTCCAACGCAACGGGGGGCGTTCTCCGACTTCTCCACTCTGGAAGCCGTTTTTGAAAAACTCCGTTCTCGCCCCCAAAAACGCCGGCGCCGTCTGGACGGCAGGCCCAAACGCACACAAACTTCTCTGTTTCCTCCAAAAAACGTTGTCGTGGGGACAGGGCCTCAGTCTACCTCTGCTCTTCAGCCCTCCACCACACATGGACTCACCCATCCCCCCAGCCTGCCACTGTCATTCTCTACAGCCCAGGTGAGACAGGAGCCCAAGAAGATTAGACCGAGGAAGGCAGCAGGACCAGACGGCATCAACTCCAGGCTCCTTAAGTCCTGTGCAGATGAACTGTGCCGAGTTATGGAGCATGTCTTCAACATGAGCCTTAAGCTGAGGGTGGTACCACAACTCTGGAAGACCTCCTGCGTGGTACCAGTGCCTAAGACACCGCACGCTAAAGACCTCAGCAGCTTCAGGTGGCTCTAACATCCCACCTGATGAAGACACTGGAGAGACTGGTCCTTGGCCACCTCCGCTTCACCGTGAGCTCAGCGATGGACCCGCTGCAGTTTCCGTACCGGCCTGGCATCGGAGTGGAGGATGCCGTCATCTACCTGCTGCATCGCTCACTGTCTCACCTGGAGAATCCCGGCAGCACTGTGAGGATTCTCTTCTTTGATTTCTCCAGTGCTTTCAACACCATCCAGCCACTGCTCCTCAGGGACAAACTGGAGACCGCCGGTGTGGACTGTGACCTGGCAGACTGGATCCTGGACTACCTCACAAACTGGCCCCAGTTTCTGAGAGCCAAGAACTGTGTGTCTGACCTCCTGACCTGCAGTGTGGGGGCGCCCCAGGGCACGGTCCTCGCGCCCTTTCTTTTCACCCTCTACACTGCAGACTTCAGACACAACACGGACAGCTGCATCCTGCAGAAGTTCTCTGATGACTCTGCCATCATTGGCCTCATCAAGGATGACGACGATGTGGAGTACAGAGGACTAATATAGGACTTTGTGGACTGGTGTCAGCGGAACCACCTCATCATCAATGCAGGGAAGACCAAGGAGATGATGGTGGACTTCCGCAGACGCCACTCTACTGCCCCCTCAGTGAACATCCAGGGAAGGGACATTGAGAGAGTGGACTCATACAAGTGCCTGGGTGTTCATCTGAACAACAAACTGGACTGGACTCACAACACTGATGCACTGTACAGGAAGGGCCAGAGCAGGCTCTATCTGCTGAGGAGACTAAGGTCTTTTGGAGTGAGAGGGCCACTCCTGAAGACCTTCTATGACTCTGTGGTGGCATCAGCCATCCTGTACAGTGTGGTCTGCTGGAGCAGCAGCATCACAGAGAGGGAGAGGAAGAAGCTGGACAAGGTCAGCAAGAAGTCCAGCTCTGTCCTGGGCTGTCCTCTGGACTCAGTGCAGGAGGTGGGGGACAAGAGGGTCCTGGCTAAGGTCACCTCTATGCTGGACCATGAGTCTCACCCCCTGCAGGACGCTCTGTCGGCTCTGGAGAGCAGCTTCAGTGACAGACTGATTCACTGATTCCTTCCTGCTGCTGTTAGACTGTACAACGAACACTGTTAACATGTCATTCAACTTTATCTGCACTACAATATTCAACTATACTCTAGAGTCTATTTTTAAGTCTATTTCTAAATTATTTAAAGCCATTATTTATTATCTTGTTTTATTGCATGCTACTTTTTCCTGCTGTTCTTGATCTGTGTGTTGCAACATGGAATTTCCCCACTGTGGGACTAATAAAGGCATATCTTATATTATCTTATCTTCTTGTGCAATGACAATAAATACTTGAAATCTGAAATCTGAAGCTAGCTCATTTTGACAGCCCACTTGACCCATCAAATAGTGCTCCCACTATAAAATCACCATTATTTACCCATTTATATGAATATAGGTAAAGGGAGCTCATTTCGACATGCTTATATTATCTATCAAATAAGGCTCCGACTGAAGGTAGCTCATTTTGACAGTAGTATACCTAAAAGTAGTATACCTCACCTTTGTGATACAGGGAACACAATGCAATTCAATTTAAAACAACAGGCTTGTCTCTTATTCATGGTTTATGAGGACAGGAAAAGGGACAACAGAAGAAACATTTATTTACAAAAATATATACAGTATATACATCCAAGGAGCGTCTAGGAGGGCACATGCGACCTCTAGTCGAGCCTTCAAGACTTCTTTCGGGTCTGTCTTGATTGCCGTTTTAAAATCTCTTCTGCAAACTTCAAAATTCAATTTTAGGCATTCAATTTTAGATATCTATCCAGTTATGTAACTATCTTCCGTTGAACAAACATCCAGCAATCACAGCACTGACCTGATGAACGCATTCCTGTTACAAAACAATTAAGTGTGTAATGAAAAAACTGTACTGCAGAGAACATTAAACAAATGTAATGAGAACATAATACACTCAACAAAAATATAAACGCAACACTTTTGTTTTTGCTCCTATTTTTCTGGAGATGGAGCCAAAGATCCAAAATTCACTCCAGATACACAACACTACCATTTCTCTCAAACATTGTTCACAAATCTGTACAAATGTGTGACAGCGAGCACCTCTGCCCCGCCGAGACAATCCACCCCACCTCACAGGTGCGCCACATCAAGATGCCGATCCGACATCATGACCAGTGCACAGGTGCGCCCCAGACTGCCCACAATAAAAGGCCACCCCGAAATGTGCATTTTTTTTTTTGCTTTATTGGGGGTCTGGGGACTCAGAACCAGTCAGTATCTGGTGTGACCACCATTTGCCTCATGCAGTGCAACACATCTTCTTCGCATAGAGTTTATCAGATTGTCAGTTGTGGCCTGTGGAATGTTGGTCCACTCCTCTTCAAAGGCTGTTATGGACGAAGAACACAGGTGCATTTTATTGATGGCATTTTGAATGCACAGAGATACCGTGATGAGATCCTGAGGCCCATTGTTGTGCCATGTTCCTCATGTTTCAGCAAGATAATGCACGGCCCCATGTTGCAAGGATCTGTACACAATTCTTGGAAGCTGAGAATGTCCCAGTTCTTGCATGGCCAGCATACTCACCGGACATGTCACCCATTGAGCATGTTTGGGATGTGCTTGACCGGCGTATACGACAGCGTGTACCAGCTCCCACTAATATCCAGCAACTTCGTACAGCCATTGAAGAGGAGTGAACCAACATTCCACAGGCCACAATTGACAATCTGATAAACTCTATGCGAAGAAGATGTGTTGCACTGCATGAGGCAAATGGTGGTCACACCAGATACTGACTGGTTCTGAGTCCCCAGACCCCCAATAAAGCAAAAAAAAGAAGAAGCACATTTCGGGGTGGCCTTTTATTGTGGGCAGTCTGGGGCGCACCTGTGCACTGGTCATGATGTCGGATCGGCATCTTGATGTGGCGCACCTGTGAGGTGGGGTGGATTGTCTCGGCAGGGCAGAGGTGCTCGCTGTCACACATTTGGACAGATTTGTGAACAATGTTTGAGAGAAATGGTAGTGTTGTGTATCTGGAGTGAATTTTGGATCTTTGGGTCCATCTCAGGAAAAATGGGAGCAAAAACAAAAGTATTGCGTTTATATTTTTGTTGAGTATATAACATACATATACAACGTTTTCTACGTTCACATCACAAAATTACGAAATACGATAGAATGAAAACAATAACGAGGCAGTCAAATGTTATATCCAAACTATTATCATCTGACGTAGGTATTCTGCCGCTAATCTAACGTTCACATATCGTTCGTTACATGCTTAATTGGTCAAAACATACAATAAAACCAATGCACTGTTAAAATGTTACTTACTTGCGTTATCACTGTTGAAAACAACTCCATTTCTGCCTCGAGACCTCAGCTCGATGGCATTTAAATGGTAACAACGCTTAAGGGATGATGCACATGCGCAGTATCGCTCATCTTGACGAGGCGACCCATTTCGACGAGGCGGCCAGGAAAGTAAAATCGGGAATTCCTCAATTCCAAATGACCATTTTTCCACAACACCTTAAAGGTCCCATGGCTTGAAATGTTCACTTTCTGAGGTTTTTGAACGTTAATGTGAGCTTCCTTACCCTGTTTAGGCCCCCCCAATGGCTAAAAGTTGCGAAATGTGTAAACTGAGCATTTGCGATCCTTTTCCGCGTTTGAAAAAAACACAGCTCAAACTGGCGATTCTGAACAAGGCAACTTTGTTACGTAACATCGAAAAAAGAACTGCAAACGCAGTTCCACCACCGTCTGGATCTCCACCCCCTGTCTCTGGAAATCACACCCAGAAAGTTTGGACCGCGAATGAGCTACGCAATGCGAAATGCGTTTTTTAATTTGCCTGGAGGCACGTGCGAGTGTTTCTATGCTCGGAAGTCCTTTACCCGACTCTCTGGACCTCTGAAACAGCAGTGGTTTAATTTTATTTTCTGTGAAAATGTGTTTTTTTCATTGAAATTCCTCTCCTTTCTCCCTCCGCGCTTAAAACGCAGAAGTGGGAGACAGCGCACAGCGCACTGCTAAAACAAGGAACCAGCGGCGCATTTGCCCCCCCACCCACCCGATCCTCTAACCCTATCTGTGTCCTTCTCATTTGCATTCAAGCAACAAGGCCCAGAATGAGTTGTTCAGACAGAGAGATTCTGACTCTGACTGTGTACATGTGTCTTTCTCATGCACCGAGTCTTGATTTTGAAGAAGAATTCATTTACAGTATCAGGGAACCATTAAGGCACCATATAAAAGCATCAAGAAGTACCATGTCATGGGACCTTTAAGTCAAGTGAAGAGCCGTGTCCCATTTTTGTTTTTTAGATTTTGAAAAGAACAACGGGATATAAGTCGTCTCCCGTTTTCTGTTCATTGATTTTAAAACGAAAGACGAAATACAGGTCATTTTTTGTTTTTTATTTTTTAAATTCATAACGGAAATCGGATGGCCGCGACGTACACGGACCGCTCCCCTCTGGAACCAGCACATGGAGGATGGATCCTCCAGACGGATCTGATCACCGAACTCAGAGGATATATTACGCCGTTGCTAGGCGACCAACAGGAAGTCGGCTATATTGGCCCAAGCACGTGACCCGTGCTCCTGTCCTCTTGTTTTAATGAACTCCTCCTAGGGTTTTTGACCCAGACTCATCAGAATTGTGCTGTATCATCTAGACAAGTGGGACATTAAAAGTTATTAAAAGCGTTCTAAAAGAGTGAACGGTGTTTCCGTGACAACGCCATATAATAATTTGCGCATACTTTGGCCGAATTCACTCAAACTTTAATCGTTGGTGGACACCCCAGCCCTAAACAGATTGATATAAGAAAATCTGAAATGGGTGCTATAGCGTCACCTAGGGAGATTGCATGGAAGTGCAAAATTTTACTTTGTCATAGACATAAAAAATTTGGTACACACATTTGTAACAGGGTCTCGATAAAAAAACTTAATGCCCCCGCACCATTTCCCATCGTGTTGCCAGGGCAACAGGCCAAACATCTGTCCTCGCCCAGCAAAAAACTTTCGCATAGTCAAACCAAATTTGGTACACAGATGCATCATGAGTATAGGAACAAAAAGGTATATTACGCCGTTGATAGGCGACCAACAGGAAGTCGGCCATATTGGATAGACCATGTGACCCACTTCCTGTCAAAATTCGACGCGTGATAATTCACACATACTTTGGCCAATTTCATTCAAACTTTGATCATTGGTGGACACCCCGGCCTTGAACAGATTGATATAAGAATATCTAAAATGGTCACGATAGCGCCCCCTGGGGTAGTTGCATGGAACTGCAAAATTTGACTTTGTCGTATACATACAAGATTTGGTACATATATTTGTGGCATGTTGTCAATGAAAAAAGTCTGTGACATCCACATATCATGTCACATCCATACAGACAGTGCAGGTTTAGGACCACAGCGGCTGCTCCTGTCCTTCTGCACCTGTCACCCTGCTCCTGTCGCTATCGTGTTGCCATGACAACAGGCAACTGTTGCCATTGCTAATGTGACATTCTAACATTGGCGTAGCTAAACCAAATTTGGTACACAGATGCATCATGGGACCAAAAAATAATTATGTGACAAATGTCATAATGTAATTCTATGTACACATCTAATTCTGCCATATTTTCATTTCTGAAACTTTTAAAACAGCCACAATCTCAAATGTGGGCACATCTTCAAAAAGGCATGTTAGCGCCCCCAACTGGTTAAAAGTTAAAAGAGACATACATAAAATTATAATGGACAAAATAACGCTGCCCAAAAAGAGAACAGTTTGTGTGCCACAGGCCAACTGGCCTAGAAAAAGGAAAAAGGGGCGTTAGCGCCCCCTCCCCGCGAGTGCAAGCGAGGGCCGGTCATCGCTGCTTGCGGCTATATTTATTATTGTTATTATTATATTCTGATTAACACCACCTGCTTTGTTGTACCTTTCAGGTTGCCTCCATTTGGTCACCGCTGATAGTGCCAAGGGCACTGTTATGGTGGAGTGGCAAGACTGGCAAGGTAACAGTGTCAAAGAAGTTGGTAACATAAAATAGATTAAAAACTATATCTATTTTATATTATTTTCTATACTAAATTCTTTACATGATACATTAGGATTGAGCTGTTATTTAGTTAAAAAAACAATAATCACATAATACCATATATTCTTGATATCTGAAATTAGACACCCATCCAGAACAGTTTGTGTGTGACAGCACACCACAGGCCAACTGGCCTAGAAAAAAGGGGAGGAATATGGCGCATTAGAGCCCCCCTGTGAATGCAAGCGAGGGTTGATCATTGCCGCTTGTGGCTATATTTAGGGGCCAAGCACCGTAGGTGCTAGGCACCCTATACCCGCATCCCCCGATGTGTCTTCTGAGTGCTTTGTGAATGTTATTGTGGTGATGAAATATGTACTATTATGTACCTGAAGTGTGTATTATTGTGTACCTTGTAATATTAAAAGATAAAAAAAAAAAAAAAAGTGATTGTACTGCGTTGCCTAGACGTTGCCTAGCAACGTTGCCTAGGAACCCTTTGATCTTTACTTTGATGTGTCTGGTCTCCTGATTCTTATTATTATTAGGGGGCAAAGCACCGAAGGTGCTTAGGCACCCTATAGGAATTGCTTTGCGTTGCCTAGGCAAGTTGCCGAGTAACCCTTTGATCTTTCCTTTGATGTTCTGGTCTCCTGATTCTCCTTATTCCTTATTCCTTTCACCATGGGGAGTCTATGGCAGCCCCTAGAACCATCTGGTAAAAAGTTGTGAAATTTGGCATGCACATTCCAGCCGGTCTCCTCATTACCCACAGCAATTTATAGGTCCCCAGCCCCAACCGTCTAGTGGCACCAGCAGGTCAAAGTTGCAGAAATTTGTCAATTGCCTAGCAACGCACCTAGCAACCTTTGATCTGTCTTTGATGTGTCTGTTCTGACAGGGTTAGACCCTGACCCTGTCAGACCCTGTCAGACTCTGTTAGATCCTGTCAGACCTTGTTAGACCCCGTCCCGTCAAAGGGTGCTTGGCCCCCACATTGCTGCTTGCAGCTATATTTTTATATTCTTTTCACCATGGGAGTCTATGGAAACCCCTAGAACCGTCTGGTAAAAAGTTGTGAAATTTTGCATGCACATTCCAGCCAGTCTCCTCATTACCCACAGCAATTTATAGGTCCCCAGCCCCAACCGTCTAGTGGCACCAGCAGGTCAAAGTTGCAGGAATTTTCAGGAATTGCCTAGCAACACACCTAGCAACCTTTGATCTGTCTTTGATGTGTCTGTTCTGATAGGGTGTAACCCTGTCAGAACAGACCCTGTCAGACCCTGTCAGACTCTGTTAGACCCTGTCAGACTCTGTTAGACCCTGTCAGACCCTGCATGCAGCCTACATGCTGAGGCCTACATGAACCTTCGGTGCCTGGCCCCACATTGCTGCTTGCAGCTATATTTATATGTATTATTATTATTATTATTATTATTATTATTATTATTATTATTATTATTAGTAGTAGTAGTAGTAGTAGTAGTAGTAGTAGTAGTAGTAGTAGTAGTAGTAGTAGTAGTAGTAGATAAGATTTAGATTAAGCCTTTATTGGTCTCACATACAATGACACACAGTGACACATGGGAGAAATTTGACTTCTGCATTTGACCCATCCTTTTTCAGGAGCAGTGAGCAGTGAGTAATACGACTAGTAGTAGTAATACTAGTAGTAGTAGTAGTAATTTTAGAAGACATAGAAGAATATTTAATTAAGCCATATTGACCTTTTCCTATGCAGCACCATTCAAGTAAACTGTAAAAAGTGCAGTGACCGAGATTCTTAGATTCAAGATTCAAGATTGTTTATTTGTCATATGCAGAATCAACACAGGGTCAACAATGCAATGAAATGCTTAGGATCAGCAGAACCGTTGACTCGCTAAGATAGTCAAAAGTACTAATAACATGCAATAATAGTACATGGTAAAAAAGTGTTGCAAAAGTGCAGGGGAAGAAGTAAACAATATAATAAAAATATGTAATAAAATGTAATAAAAATACAAGGTACAATGTACAAAGGTGCAGGTAGGATTAAATCAAAGATCAAATAAGGTGTAAGTAGAGTATTTCACAGATTGCACATAATATGGTGTGCTATAGGTGTTTCATGTGGATTTTGTATTGCACATAGTATGGTATAAATATTGCACATAGGTTATTGCACAAATTATTGCACAGGTAACAGTAGTTTACAGTGCGGTAGTGAGGTAGTGACAAACATGATACATTCATACAGAGCAACAGCAGTAAACATATTATGCATAATGAAAGGTAGTTTAGTGCAGTATTATTGAGAGTTCAGTGTTATTTAGAGTATTATCCAGAGTTCAGTAGTCTGACAGCTTGGGGGTAATAGCTGTCTTTGAGTCTTTTTGTGCGTGCTGGCAGGCTCCTGTATCGTCTACCAGAGGGTAGCAGACGGAAGAGTCCTTGTGCCAGATGAGTATGGTCCTTAATGATGCCGTGTGCCATATGCAGACCCCTGCTGTGGTAAATGTCCTGGATGGAGGGGAGACTGCTGCCAGTGATGTCCTCTGCCGCTCGCACCACCCTCTGTAGTGCTTTGCGGCTCTGAGCAGTGCAATTCCCATACCACACTGTGATGCAGCCCGTCAGCAGGCTCTCGATGGTGCACCTGTAGAAGTTTGTGAAGATGCTGGTGTTCATTCCAAACTTCCTCAACTTCCTCAGGAAGTAGAGTCTTTGTCAGGGTTTCTTAACCACAGTGTGTGTATGTAGTGTCAAGGACAAATCCTCAGTGATGTGTACACCAAGGAACTTAAAGCTGCTGACCTGCTCTACCTCAGCGTTGTTGATGAAGATGGGGGGATGCTGGTCTACACACTGTCTCCTGAAGTCCACGATCATTTTCTTAGTTTTGCCGATGTTCAGAGAGAGGTTATTTTCCTGACACCAGTTGGTCAGTGATTTCACTGACCAGGCGCTCTCGTTGTTGTTAGTGATGAGGCCTAGGATGGTGGTGTCGTCGGCAAACTTGAAGATGATGTTGGATCTGTGCCTGGCGGTACAGTCATAGGTGAACAGGGAGTACAGGAGAGGGCTGAGAACACAGCCCTGGGGTGCACCATTGCTGAGGACACGTGTGGAGGAGAGGTGGCTGCCGATCCTCACCGCCTGTGGCCTGTTAGTGAGGAAGTCCCATATCCAGCAGCAGATGGACGTCCCCAGGCTCAGGGCGGTGAGCTTAGAGACCAGTTTGGAGGGGATCATGGTGTTGAATGCCGAGCTGTAGTCAATGAAGAGCATTCTGACATAAGTGTTTCCTCTCTCCAGATGACTGAGAGAGCTGTGGACTGCTAGAGCAATGGCGTCGTCAGTAGACCTCTTTGCTCTATATGCAAACTGCAGGGGGTCCAGGGTGTCGGGGAGGGAGTCACAGATGTGCCTCTTAATGATTCATTCAAAGCATTTCATGATGACAGATGTGAGTGCTATGGGCCGATAGTCATTAGGACAGGATGCTGTGGGGGTCTTTGGGATGGGGACTACAGTGGAGGTCTTGAAGATGGTGGGCACGATAGACTGGCTCAGAGACAGGTTGAAGATGTTGGTGAACACCCCGGCGAGTTGGTCAGCACAAGCCCTCAGCACCCGTCCGGGGATGCCGTCGGGTCCTGGTGCTTTGCGGGGGTTCACTTTCTTGAACGCCCGTCTCACTGTGGCGGTGTCTATAGAAACTACAGTGTCCTCACTGTTCACATGGGGTCTGGTGACAGGCGTGGTGTTATCTGCATCAAACCGGGTGTAGAAGGTGTTGAGTTTGTCCGGAAATGATACGCTGGACAGTTCCACTGGCCCGCTCCTCCCCTTGTAGTCAGTGATGCAGCGTAACCCATGCCACACCCATCTCGGGTCACTGCTCTGCTGGGCAGACTAAACTCTCTCCCTGTAGTCCCTCTGGGAAGTCCTGATGGTCTTTCTGAGGTCATACTTGGCTGCTTTGTAGGCTTCGGGGTCTCCTGAGTTGAAAGCGGCGGTGCAAGCTTTCAGTTTAGCACCCACCTCCGGCCCAGCCCAGGGTTTCTGATTAGGGTAAATGCAGATGGAAATTTTGGGCACCGGACACGGTATATGTGTATGTTTTTCTTACGAGACGCAAATGGTGTTATAATGTGATATTTAGTGATTTTATGTTTTATATTGAATGTGTTGGCTGCTACCTTGGCCAGGTCTCTCTTGAAAAAGTGATTCTGTATCACAGTGGGACCTCCTAGTTACAATAAAGATATTTCACTCCCTGTTCTAAAGCAAGTGTGATCGTGCATTGATATAGTGAGAGTATGGGAGAGTGCACAGATTCTCCCCCTGCTGTTGTGACGCTAGCACTACAGCAGCGAGCAGCCAAATTTAAAAAGTTCACTATTTAATGATAATTTCATTGATTGCGGTAACTTGGCATTGTTTACAATACCATGAATGGACCAACATTAATGGTAGAACGACTCACCCAGTACATGCTCTGTGGCTCTTCCTGGTAGTGGTAGTGCGGCTCTGTAAAGCACATGTCCAGTTCATTGTCAAAGCTCCAGCTCGTGTGGCTGGCTGCTATTTATGCTCCCTCCGTGAATGTGGCCTTTCAGTGAGACTGTTGAAGACTGACCCAGAATACCGAGCGTCTGTCACATCTGTGCACAGAGAGGCATCCCAACAGCAGCCGAAGGTAACGGACTATGCTTTCAATAAGCACACAGCACCACACAATAATGAATCAAATAAGATATGACTGAAAGCTATAGTCCTCTAGAGGCCATTATTTAGTAGAAAAGTTTAATTTATTTCACAAATGGGCCAAATGAGAGCACTTTAAAGCGCTTTATGTGCCTCAGTTTTTAGAGGTCATTTTTTCAATCTTCCTTAAGGCTCTGTAATAAAAAAGATATAGAAAGAAGAATGACAAAATCAGTGTTGTATAGTAACGAAGTAATAATACTTCACTACTGTACTTAAGTACATTTTGGGAGACTTTGTACTTTACTTGAGTTTAAAAAAAAAAGATTACTTTTACTTTTACTTCACTACATTTCCGAATTTAATTGCATACTTTTACTCCGCTACATTTTCAATGTGCCGTTTAGTTACTCGTTACAAAAAAAAACCTCTATTGACTGCAAGGAAGTCAGGACGTGCCTGGGCTTGTTTGCTACTTGCGCATG